>BQNB010005270.1:0-103005 GCA_026074375.1 Tanacetum coccineum | reverse complement strand
TTTAAAGTTTAACCCATTGTTTTAAAACCTTGCTTGACCCGGCCGGTCGAGTGTCCAGAAAACCAGTTTTGATTGAAAAACCCGGTTGAACCCTGATCAGTGACTTGACCGAGTCAATTAAAGAACCGTTTTAAAAACGTTGGTTTAACCCTTTATAACTATGATCATGCAATGAGAAGATTCATATTGAAGGTAGTAATTGTAATAGATTGTAGGATTCCGCCGCTATTTGCGTTGAATTTGCGAAATTCGCAACTAGATAGTTTAAAAACGGATTGAGATCTTCTCAAGTTCATATGAAAAAGACGTGTAATATTACTTTACAAACACAAGAGTGGGGCATACTCACGAACCCAATTTTCTTACTTATTGCAAGAGAACATTACCAGTTATGTTAATATTAACATGAGAGGATCTTAATTCTAAAAAAACAACCCAACCAATAGGAAAACTTGGTTGGAAAAACACAAAGGTTGGTAATGCACTTGTTTTGTTGGTCTTTTTGGCAGGAAAACTTGGTCGAAAGAAAAATAAGTAATACATGGTTCATGAAAAACGTTTAGGTTTTGAGACGTTATCACGAGCCCATTGACCAGAGGCGCTACCCTTAATGACCCCGCTCTTCTTTGTGGTAGTATCCACTATCAAGTAATTAAAATGAGTGCACTCCGCATCTTCTGACTTTTAATTTCAACTCAAACATAAAAAACTATGTATGGCAAGTAAATAACCACTTATTAAATAGTAAATGAAAGGCTTGATGTTGATGTTATTTAATGGTTTCATGACATGACTCTAACATGACTAATCATGTTTGTTTAGACATGAGTAAATACTCTCATGGTTTGGGTCGACCTTTAGGAGTCGACAATGGTCGACCCTAAGTTATAAAAATAATTATATATGAAATAGATTTTTCAAAGATTTTAACGTTTTATTAAAGTATAGGGTCGACAAGTCGACCCAAAACCTTAAGAAAATGTCGACCCCAAAATTGGCGCCAAATTTCAATGATCCCGCCAATATCGAATAAAAAACAATTATAACTAAAACAAGTTTGGGTCGACAACTGTCGTCCCAAAATATAAAAATGTTTAAAAAAATGTAAAACACCCGGACATATTTCCGCTGCGACCCATTTTGAGGGTGTTACATTTATCCATCTTGATAACAAATTTAATTCAGAAAAGGCGAGATTTTATTTGATGAACTTTAAATACTTTTACGGAAACTAGACGAGTACCATGCATAGCAACGAGATATATAGCGGCATATAGTTATAGTGTTATTTTTGGTTACATAAAACACTTAATCAACACATCACTATAACTATCTGCGACTATTACTCTCATTGCTTTGCACGTGTGCTTGTCTAGCATAATAAAAGAAAACCCCCTTTAAGTGAAACAAGCAAGATTATCAGCGCGTTGATGCGGGCGTTAATTTTTCGGGCGTTGTTGCGGGGCATTATTCTTTTTTTTCCGGGTTTATTTTTTCGGGCTCATGTTTAATAGTTTGTTTTTCTTCTTATATTAAATGGCAATCGCGTATTAAGTACTTTTGTAATTTTTTTTTTTCTTATTTTGTGGCGAGTAGGTTTTTTTTATGTTGCATATGTTTTTTTTTTCTTTCCTATTTTGTGTCGAGTAATTTTTTATATGGGCGTATGTGTTTGGCCTCATGTCGCGAGTATTTTTTTATCTGAATAAATCAGTACTTTTGTAATTTTTTTTGTGGGGTGTTATTTTTATTTTTATTTATTTATTTTGTGCGGGTTTATTTTTTCGGTCTCATGTTTAGTAGTTTTTATAGGCGTATGTGTTAGGCCTCATGTCATGAATATTTTTTGATCTGAATAAATCAGTGTTTTTGTAAAAAAAATTCCTATTTTGTGTCGAGCAAATTTTTTTTATAAAGGAGAGGGGGGGTTATAAAGTTTTTTTTTTGGGCCGATGAACAGTAACACGTCGGGGCCGGGCCGATGGGCTACACTGTTCATCGATGAACAGTAGCCCGAACACTGTTAATCGATGAACAGTGATTTGGGCATATTTTTTTTATATAGGCGTATGTGTTAGGCCTCATGTCGCGGATATTTTTTGATCTGAATAAATCAGTGCTTTTGTAAAAAAAAAATTCATATTTTGTGTCGAGCAAATTTTTTTTATAAAGGAGAGGGGGGGTTTATAAAGGTTTTTTTTTTGCCGATGAACAGTAACACGCCGAGCCGGGCCGATGGGCTACACTTTTCACCGATGAACAGTAGCCCGAACATTTTTCATCGATGAACAGTGATTTGGGCATCTGAAATGGTGACACGTGACATGTCAAATGATAATATATATAATTTACCAAATACCATAAAACCCATTAAATAAACTAACACAAACACCTTAAATGAGAAAAGGAAGCACTTTAACAAAAACTCCAAAGACCACCATAATGCAAAGCCTTTAAAATAAAATAGTTGATTTGCACACGCGAGTTATTGATTGCCACATTTAATGCAAAAACTAAAGTGCCGCAATTAGAAAGTCCGAGTAAATTGCAAAAATCGTTAGGGATGGAAAAAAATCCGATCTGACAGGGATCCGATCTCCAAACCCGATTTAACTAGGGAATCCCCGAGTTGACCGGGGATGAGGATGAGGACAAGGAATCCCCGAATTATGAAACCGAAGATGAGGCGGGGATGGAGATAGCATAAATCCTGAACCCTAAACCCGACCCTGAACTTTTTAATGTACACATATACATAAATTATATGTATATCAATTCTACATGTAGTTGTATATGTACATGTTAGTCAGTATTAACAAGTATTATACTTGAATTATATTTGTATGTGTATGTAATATTTAATGTAACAAATATTTTAAAAATGTTAAGCACTAACTATATATTATTCAACTAAATATTTTGTCTCGATGCACACATCGGGTGCACTTTATTTCTATATTGTATGTGATGTTTCAATATTTACGATACCTTAAAGTTGAATGACATTTTAATTCATCCAACTATGTACAAGATATGCTTTTTAAGACATTTTATAGGCTAATTCTTTATATTTTTTATTAGTTATATAATTTTTATGATCAATTTATAAAGGCTAGTAAATCCTCGAATCCCCGTGAGGATACCTGATCCCCGTTTGAGACGGGGATGAGGATGTAAAACGATTCCCAATGAGGATGGGGGCGGGGATGGGGATGTGAGTAAGAAACGAGGATGGGATGGTAAATACGATCCCCGATATTCCTAGCTCCGTTGCCATCCCTAAAAATCATCCTTGTGGTTTTGCCAAGTTAAAGGTTTCATTGCTAATCTTTCAAAAGTGCAAGCCGACCCGATAAACCTGATGTTCTCATAACCTAAGTTAACTACGAGTCACTTTTCTCTAAATCGTCTTTGTGATTTTGCCAAATTACATGTTACGGGTCACTTTTCTTTAACAAAAAACCCAATTCAACTCGGCCCGATAAACCTGATAACCCGATAACACCCCTATATACATTAAGGGCATGTTTGTTATAACCTGATTTCAATAATTTTGAGCCACATGATTCATATACTATTTGTCTTTTTCTTTATATTTTATTTAAAAATGATATAAATATTGCAAATCAACTAATAAAATATAATTTTATTTATAATAATTATATACTCCTTCCGTTCCTAAATAAGTGTCAACTATTAATTTTTAGAGTCTTTTTCCATTAACTTTGACCTTAAATTATTTTGTTTATGTTATATAATACTTAATGAAAACTATATCAATGAAAATACATTTAAAACTCAATCTATTCATATATTTTGCATCAAGTATTATATAACACAAAAAAAAAAAATTAAGGTCAAAGTTGCAAAAGAATGATTTCAAAAGTAAATAGTGGACACTTATTTAGGGACGGAGGGAGTAGTAAGGAAATCATAAGAAAATACGTTTTGGACAAGCAAATTATTTTATATTACACATTTTTAATATTAATTTACATATAAAAACTTAGGGTCAACATTGTCGACCCAAATTTTCGAACTAATGTCGACCCTAAAATTGCCCCCAAATTCCCCAAAATTTTCACCAAATTTTGAACCACCCGCCACTTTATTATTTCAATGAAAAAAAGTTAGGGTCGACATTGTCGACCCAAAATGTTAAAGAAAATGTCGACCCAAAAAAAAAGAATCTTTGAGTCATAGTTTTGATTAAAGATTTTATATAAAACATTTTGGGTCGACTATGTCGACCCAAAAATGTTAAAGAAAATGTCGACCCAAAAAAAAAAGAATCTTTGAGTCATAGTTTTATATAAAGATTTTATATAAAACATTTAGGGTCGACTATGTCGACCCAAAATTGTAAAGAAAATGTCGACCCAAGACTGGCAAGCTGAGTTATATAGATAGTCTCATAAAATTTTATTCACCTTCTACACCATCTACAACACCACCGCAGCCACCACCCATCGACACCATCTACACCACCACCGCAGCCACCACCCATTGACACCATCTACACCGCAGCCACCACCCATCTACATCCACCACCGCGACACACCACCCACCACGAACCACACTCGCACACGAGCACACATACCCCACCCACCACTCTTCCTCCTCCTCTATAAGTTTAATTCTTCTTCTTAAATCCTCTAAATGATGATTCTTAAACCCTTTAATCTTGATTAGTTCTTCTTGTTTATTAAAGGTTTGTTTTTATTTTTTAATTTTGTTAATAAATATTCATAAGCTAATGTATGATGATAAGCTATTGTTATGACAGCTGAGCCATAGCCGAACCACAGCCAAGCCACAGCCGAGCCGCAGCCGAGCCGCAGCCGAGCCGCAGCAGAGCCGCAGCCGAACCGAGTCGTAGCCAAGTCGCACCGTTTATAGCCGAGACCACAAACGAAGGTATGCTTTATAAGTTGCTTTACATGTGGTTGAATCGTGCTGTGGGAAAATGGTTTAATTTTTGATGTGGTTTTAGTTTAACGTCGACTTAGTGGATTAAATGCCTCCTGTTGTGATTTAGGTTTGATTCAGTTAATATGTTGTAGAACTTGTCCATGTGGTTATATATGTAACCAAGTGTTTATAAGCAAATCCAAACAACCCTTTAACAACTTATAAGCTGTTTTTAACCAGCTTATAAGCTGTTAAAGGGTTGTTTGGATTTGCTTATAATCCACATATATTCTTAAGTGATTAATTTGTTTTAGGAATGTTTTAGGATTTTAGTGATTAATTTTGGAAAATCCCCGTCCAAAGTTAATCAACCTATAGAAAACCCGTCCGAAATTAATTTATTAGAAATTAATTTCGGAAAGTCCCCTGTTTGGGACTGCTTTTTGAATGTTTTGTCTCATTTAGGATATGAATGCGTATACTATTGGTTTTCTATTTGAGATGATTTTGACAGTGTTTCTACTTTTTACTCCTTACGGAATATGCTTTAATCAGTATATTTTGGGAGTTGAGGGGAAATGCTGCCGAAATTTGCTCAAATTGTTAAATTGGTTATAACGATTCCTTATATGAGATGAAACATTCAAAGTGTGGGTTAGGATTGCTCTTCCATAGGTGCACTAGTGTTAAACAGAACAGTTCATATTTGTTAATGACTTTTGGTATAAAAATAAAATTATTTATTTGAATTTGTTTATTTGCAAACGCAGTTTGACAATTGATAGAGTGGACCACTATATCCAATCGTAATTTGATGAATTTTTAGGATGGTCTTTTTGCATCATCAAGCATTTGTGAAGCCATTGTGCACCCCATCACACAAAGATCGTTTTTTGCCCATGTAGTCGTTGTTGTAACCGTGATGATAAGTTTGTTACCCTCAAAACTCTTGAGGTACACATATCTAGTCACGGGTTTGACCAACATTACACCGCTTGGAAATATCACGGTGAACCGACTCTTCCGCTACCTCCACCAGTACCACATTCACCTGAACACATTGACATGGATGCGTTCTTCGAAGATATTTCTGCAAATAATGTCCCAACTCCACCAACTCAAACAACTTGTCCTCAACCAGCCCAAACAACGGGTCCTAATAACGAATTTAAAGAGTAACTTTCTAGGTCCACCCAAAAGTTGTACCCGGGTTGTGATAGACTACATTGAATTTTACTACAGAGATTTTCGCACATCAAGGGCTTTACAATAAATAACTGAAGTGGTTTTTAAACAAGATTCGAGCTCTTCTCAAAAGGTTGTTTCTCCCCCCCCCCCCCCCCCCCCCCCCCCCCCCCCCCCCCCCCCCCCCCCCCCCCCCCCCCCCCCCCCCCCCCCCCCCCCCCCCCCCACCCCCCCCTAGCAAAGGATACAATTTTCACATAAATTAAGAAGAACATTACAAAAAGATGGGTTAGGATACGAATCCGATCATGCTTGTATAAATTGATTGTTTTTTTTTATTTTGGGGATAGAGGACAACCTAAGATGTTAATTAGCGAGTAGATACAAAGACCCAAAGAAGGACAAAGGGAAGTAGTTGCAAACGAAGGTCTGTGCAGTTCCTTTCCGTTTAACACCTAGACTACACCATATGTTCAACACAAAACACATTAGCAAGTGCGTTGGACTTGGCATGCTTCTAGGACGTCTAAGGAAAAACGGTAAGATGAATCCCGTGTGACGGTTAAAGCATGGAAATATGTTTGACATGATGAAACCTGGAGTTCATCCTGGTGGACCTGAAAAGTGCGGATTAGGGTTGGCTGCTGATGGTTTTAATCCTTTTGGGCATTGGATGATCAGTCAAAATTAACAGCATGTGGCCGGTCATATTGTAAATACAACACACACGTGATGGGTATGAAGTAACTTCTTTAATGTTGTCGATGTTAATTCCCAGCCCTAGATCACTGAACAGAGACATTGATGTTTTACTTGAGCCTTTGATTAAAAGAACTTCTAAGAATTATGAAAGGAGTCTGGACGAAAGACGCTGCCTACGGTACTCATTTCCAAATGAAAGCGGCAAGTCTTATGGGACCATCAATGATTTCCAGCTCGAAGTGTTTGTCTGGGTGGAGTGTGGGCAAGGCTACACGCATGCCCACCTTGTAACGGGACTACTCATCGTACGTCTGTCATGAGCAAAATCATTTATGTTGGTCATAGAAGATTTTTACGCACATACATCCACTTATGGAAAAAATAAATTTAAGGAATACTATGGTTCAAAAGAACCGACACCTAAACCTAGAAAGTTTTCCGAATTGGAGATCCAGTTACAAATTAGTAAAGTCTTAAAACGTCGCCCGGGGAAACATCCAGATATTGCTAAAAAGAACCCTAAACCTAATCGAGAAATTGAATTGAATTGGAGTAAGCGTTCTATCTTTTGGGATCTTGAGTATTGGCCCTTTCTAAAACTAAAACACAATCTCGATGTCATGCACATCGAAAAGAACGCGCTTGAGGCTTTACTGAATACCTTGTTACAGAACGACAAAACCAAAGACACGGTAAAGGCAAGGCAAGACTTGGAAACTTTGAAAGTTCGAAAGGAGTTGTGGTTAGTTAAAAAACCAAACGGGAAGTTGGAGAAGCCTCATCCAAAGTACTCTTTCACCACAGAAGGCAGAAAACGTTTTTGTAAATTCATCAAAGGAGTTAGACTACCTGATGGGTTTGGATCCAACTTCAAGCAAAAAGTGACGGCTGATGATAACAATATAACGGGCATGAAATCTCATGACTGTCATATAATGATGCATCGGTTACTTCCTTATGGAGTACAACAATACTTGCCCAAAAGCATTGCAGCTCCTATAATCGAGTTTTGCTTATTCTTTAAGCAGCTTTGTGCTCGAACTTTGATGCAGCAGGACATGTCAGAAGCTAAAAAACAATCGATCAGTATCTTGATTGAGTTAGAGCAAATTTTTCCTCCTGCTTTTTTTGACATAATGATTCACGTGGCTATACATTTACCCGATGAGGCTATTCTAGGTGGCCCTATTCGCTACAGGTGGATGTTTCCATTTGAAAGATACATGAAGAAGCTAAAGAATTATGTCCGAAATAAAGCAAAACCTGAAGGTTCTATTGCGGAGGGTTATGTTGCAGAAGAAGCATTAACTTTTTGTTCGCGTTATCTTAAGGATGATGTCGAGACGAGATTTAATCGTCTTGGCAGAAATGACGACGGTTTGCCTGAAGAAGAACCAAATAAATTCCAGGTGTTCCGGTCCGCATGCAAACTGACGGGCAGAATGAAAGCAACTCGGCTGACTACAGATGTTAGGCAGGCAGTTGTATGGTTTGTACTTAACAACAGTCCTGAAGTCGACGCAGACATCTTGGCTTACAGAGAGTATGTTTCTTCCTTTTTTTATTTTGAAAAATCTTCTTTCTCGATGACTTATCCTAATATCATGAACTTTTTGCAGAAAATCGCCTGATAATGTGGAAACGAATTTTCCCGTGTGGTTTAATCACAAGGTAAATACATTAGATATATTACCTTGGAGTTATTTGCTCATCTAAATCTGTTTTCATCTCTTTCGTAGATTCGTGAAAAAAAAGTGAACGACGGCTGTAGTGAAGAGTTATTCTCTTTGGCATGTGGACCTATTAGTACATGTACATACCCCGCTTGCATAGTTAACGGTGTGAAGTTTGTGGTACATGAACGCGATATATTTCATACCACTCAATGCAGCGGAGTTTCAACACTAGGGCTTGATGGCGAGATGTATTATGGTCAACTCGAAGAAATTCTGGAGCTCACTTATATCGGCAACCGTAAGGTTGTCTTGTTTTGATGTAAATGGTTTGACACCATTAACCCTAGAAAAAAAAAACCTACACACGCAACACGTCTTTCATTGAACATGAAATAGCCATATTTGACTGATAGGGAATTTCACAAAAATAACCAATACATTCTTGCGACACAAGTAACACAAGTATTCTACCTTGAAGACCTTGCTAGACAACCACGTGGTTGGAAGGTCGTCGAACATGTTTATCATCGAGACATGGCAGAGTCCGATCAAGATGTTATACATGGTAGCAGTTCATCAAATGTTACACTGTCTGTTGAATTGACTAATTTTGAGCATACGGATTTGAGTATAAATTCTGAATCGACAGAAGTGGACGTACCAGTTAATGATGACAATGCTAATGCTAATGAAGGCAATGCTGAAGATAATGTCTATGCACATGTCCATGTGAAGAATGATATGTTGTAGTGTCTGATGATGATGAAGTGAACCCTAGTACTAATGTTGAAGAAGTTTTATCTAGCGATGATTCTGACGATGACAATCAATCTTAAGATGT
This sequence comes from Tanacetum coccineum, assembly GCA_026074375.1. Classification (NCBI taxonomy): domain Eukaryota; kingdom Viridiplantae; phylum Streptophyta; class Magnoliopsida; order Asterales; family Asteraceae; genus Tanacetum; species Tanacetum coccineum. The sequence continues at coordinate 93,690 of BQNB010005270.1, read as the reverse complement.
AGTTTGAATGAAACGGTTATTATATGCTTAAATGTGTAATTTTTCTTTGAATGTAATTGTTTTTATATGTTTAAATGTGTAATTTTGCATTTGAATGGAATTGTTTTTATATGTTTAAATGTGTATTTTTTATTTGAGTGGAATTGTTTTTATATGTTAAAATGTGTATATTTATATGAATTTGTGTATTAGCATTAATTGGTCCACGAAACTGTGTGTTCTTGTACTTGTTATTTTACAGATGGCGTGCGTATTTCCCAGATCACACGGTGGGGATGCCGGTGGTAGTCCACCCAGACGGCCCAACCGGCCCGTACCGGCCCAGTGCGAAAGTAAGAAATTGTGTTTATTTATTATTTTATAACACTGATTATTTTTAATTTCTTTTACTTGAATTTTCATGACTCAATAACTTATCTTTGTAGGTTCCAACCTGCGTATCGAGACCGGGAATGCGTCCTTAAGGAGGGCGTTTAGACAAAATGACCAACGACCTTTGACGATCGGCTTTGATTACGGCGATCTAGGTACGTTCCATCCTACAGGCGATTATTCAAGCATGTTGAATAGCCTAATGGGGGAAACAGTCAAGTACCTTCCCCTTGCTTGCGAGTGGGAAGAAATTCCAGAGGCGTATAAAGCGCATATTTTCCCTACTCTTGAGGTATTAATTGTTTATTTTACTTCTATTCTTACTGTTATCGACGTGTGGATATGCGTGTTATGTTTAAATTGTTTGTTTATTTAAATGCATATGTTTATGTTTATATGTAGAGCTATTTCGACCTCGCCTCTTGGTACAATAATCAGGATAAAGTGGTGATGGGCAATAATGTCTATACGGTTGGGGACAGGGTAAAGCTTGGGCTGCAATTGAAACTGAGGATCCTTTGGCGCAAAAATAAGCAAAGGATCAAGGCTGATCATTTTACAAGATATGGTTCGGCCGAGGAGGCAAGGAATCATCTGCCGCCGAAGAAAGTGTGGGGAGACAGAACCGAAGATGAGTGGAATAACTTGGTTGACTGGTGGTCCCATCCGGATCGGGTGGCGAGAAGTCTTCAGAATGCTGCCAACCGAGCGAAGAACACGATTCTAACCCATCAAGGGAAGAAATCATTCGCGCAAGGCAGGAACGAATATGTAAGACTCTTTATAATTTTTGTGATATTTTAAAGGTGTTTATATTGTTTATTTATAGCTTGTTATTAATTTATTCGATATTGTACAGAAAGTCCAGAAAGGTCATTACGAGGACCTAATTGAGACTTGGAGGAAGACGCACTCGAGGCCGGAGACTGGGGAGTTTAAGACCCAAAAAAACCTGAAGAGATACGTAAGTAATTTAACTCGTTACATTCTTTAATAACTTATTTTATTTGTTTTTAACCTTTTTTTTTCTTTTTCTTTCACAGTTGGATATGAAGAGCATGCAAGATCAGGTTAGAGCCGGCGTCATCCCGTACAAGACAGATCAAGATATCTTGGATGAAGTCGTTCCGAGTACCAACCGCCAGAACATGTCGGGAAAGGGCAGGAAGTTACCGGGTGGTGGCTCAACTTCCCGCAGGCGCGGTCCTCAGGCATTTCCAGATGTTATAAGTCGGGAGGAGATGGACCGGATATTGAGGCAAAGAGATCAAGAGGCCGAGTTGTTAAGGAAGCAAACCGCGGAGGCGCAGCAACGGGCTTATTTGGCTGCATTGAAGGCTGACGCGGCGTACCAAAATAGTGAGACGATGTATGGAGCCATAGGTGAGTATTTTTCTAACTATGCACCAAACCCTACTCGTCCATTTATGCCTCCTGCTTTTGCACGCCCAACTATGCCCCAACTCAGCCCTGAATGGGCTCACTTACTCAACCCTCCCTTCCCTTATAATCAACCACTCCAACCTTCCTATGCCGGCCCGTCTCAATATACCGGCCCACCTGGATATACCAGCCCACCTAGATATACCGCCCCACTCCTACCACTCCAACCTCCCTATGTCGGCCAATTTCCTTTCACTCCCGTCAACAATAATACCTTTAACAATTGTTATAATCCCGTTATGAACTCCAACCTAGCCTCTACTTCTAACAGTCGACCCGAACTTCCCCGCTTCATAATCAATCCCCATAATAACGATACGCGGAGCGTTGATGAATTGGCTCGAGATAGGGAGTTGGCGGGTGAAGACAATGACGTGGGGGATAATGAGGAGGCGGACAGTCAACAATCGAGTGGTGACTATTCGGAGGACGAGGAGGGGGATAATGAGGAGGTGCAGGATGAGTCGGAGGAGTCGGATTAGGCGTTTTGTGGTATTGTCATGTTTGTATCATGGATTTGTTAGACTTGTTACTTTTAGACTTGTTATGTTTGTATCGTGAATTTGTAACACTTGTGAAACTTTTAGACTTGTTATCGTATCGTGGATTTCTTGAATAGTAATTTATCGTATCATGGATTTATGGTATTGTAACGTTTAATGATTTGTTATTGTATCGTATGGTGGATTTGGCGAATTCTGGATTTGATGAAACGTAGATTTTTTTCCGGAAAAATTTCCGGAAAAAATCTGGTAAAACTGCAGCTGATTTTTTTTTTTTTCCAGGTTCATGTCCCTAAAATCGAATTTTGGGTCGACAATGTCGACCCTAGCTTAGTGGAATGTCTACGAGGACTGCTGCAAATAAACTGCTTATTATATATATATCTTTGGGTCGACATTGTCGACCCAAAATTCAAAAAGAATGTCGACCCAAAATTATTTATTCACTAAATAAATAAATACATATATTCTTTATTTAAAACATTTATTAAATAAAAAACTTTGGGTCGACATTGTCGACCCAAAATGCAAAACGAATGTCGACCCAAAATTGAGTCAAAGAGTCCCACTGAAAAGTGGTGGCCCCCATATGTCGACCCAAGTCTCAAAGGAATTTGTCGACCCAAAATATTTTGGGTCGTAAATTTAGGGTCGCCGTTTTTGGGTCGACTAAGTCGACCCTTAGACCCTAGGGTCGATTGCTTTTGTATTTTTGGGTCGAGTATGTCGACCCGAAGTCTTTCTTTTGTTGTAGTACATGTCATCCTAAATTGTGTCCCTTTGACGCTTCAGCGACTGGTAAGTCACCGGGGCTTCTAAAGGCATCAGAGAGTTGTTTTAATAGCCGCGTCTAAGAGTTTACTTTGACGACTACTGAGACACACATGAGTCTAGGTTAATTTTTGTAGACATTCAATTTTTGACACCTCACTATGTGCTGATATTTAGTTTGATCGACACATAATTGCTCCATTTGAATTTTTTGGACACCAATTACATGTAAAATAATAATGTAAGTTTTAATATCTTAAACACTTCAACTATTTAGATAAGGCTGATATAACCTGTTGTTGTGAATTTGTGACTTGAAGAGAAAGTCGCTGCTGATGTCGTGTTGTCTGGGAGCATTAGCAATGTGTTTGTGTCGGAAATGATTGCTGTTGGCGATTTCATTGCTCAGCCAGTTTTTGAAGTAGTTCTGAATGAGAATGAGGCAAATGAGTCACCTGAATCTGGTGATAATCAAAATACTTTTCAAGAGGTCCTGATTGAAGCATCCTCGAATAAAACCGATAGAAATAAAACATGTGAATCAGTAGTCAATGATGAAGTCAAAGTTCAGAAATCTCTGATTAAAACCTCAAAGGAAGCCGGAAGAAATGAACCATTTGAATACCATCAAATAAGTCTTGACAAGTCTATAATTGGACCCACATCTTTGATTAAATCCATCTCAAATGAAACTGAAGGAAATGAAGGTGGTGATGTGGGTAAAAGTTCTTGTCATCCAACAACAATGGCTAATCTGGCTGAGTCAGATGTAGCCGAGGGTGATCAGTTTTCCTCTGAAAGTGCTCTTGATGGTGTATCTATAAAAGCTAGTTCCACAATTTTGCCTGCAGGTAAAAATTATGGGCATCTTTCTTTGTTTTATATAGCTGTTTTGGGTAATTATTTTTCTGTATATGATCATTGACTTATTCATCCGTTTGCTGTTATTTGTAAATAGAAACGAAAGTGGCTGCTGATGTTGAGTTGTTTCAGAGCGTAAGCAATGCGTCAAAATACAGTGTTGTGGACTTGAATGCAAAGGCTGTTTCAGAAATGTATTTGAATGAAAATGGCGGAAGTGAGTCTAATGAATCCGTTTCTCAAATGTTTGTGATTAAAACTATCTCATATACAGCTGAAACAAATGAATCATCTGAATCCGTAATTACTGATGAAGTTGTTCATGAAGAGACTTTGGTTGAAACCGCCTTAAAGAAAGCCGAAGCATATGATCCATCTAAATCTGTGGATGAACAAATCGTTCTTGAAGAGCCTTTGGTAGAACCCTTTATAAATAAGACCAAAAAATGCAAATCTTTGGAATTTGTTAGTGATCAAAACGATCTTCAGGAGTCCTTGATTGAAATCACCTTAAGTAAAGCTGACATAACAGAATGTGGTGAAATGTCCCTTGAAAGTGCTCTTGAAAGTCTATTGTTGAGGTCACCGGCTCACCCTCCACATGAACATATAAATGAAAGTTCAACGGTTCTTCTAACAGGTGAGCTTATTATTATTTTTTTATTTTTTTATATTTTTTAACTGCTATGAATTTTTATAAGATATGTAGGAAGTACCTAGCTTGTAAATTGATTACTAAATTCTGTTACATGACATGTGGGGGCTCGTTACCCAATCGAGCCAATCCTTTGATAAGCCCTTACACCTATTTGAGACTCAAAAAGAATACATCTTACCAGAAGTGTCACTTTGAGGCTTTAGTAATTGGAACGTCTTAGTGTTTTGGTGCTTCTAGATGCACCGCATCGAAACAATTACTTTGATCTCTATTGAGATGACTAGCACTAGCCACTAGGAACAATAAGGATACAAGGCACATCGGAAAATAGGTTAATATTCAAATTCCACCGTGTTCAGACTCTGCACAACTAAAACCATAGGCTACCAGCAACTGAAATAATGCTCCTTCTCAATTTAGACAATTTAAAAACTAGTCATTCGATTTTTGACACCGCGCTATGTGTTGATATTTATTATGATCGACACTTTGCTCTATTTGAATATTTGCCCACCAAATTATATGTAAAGTAAAAAATGTCAATTTTAATTTCTTAAATAATTCAGCTTTTTTGATACACTGATATAACCTTTTGTTGTTAATCTGTGACTTGAAGAGAGTCGCTGTGATGTCAAGCTGTCTGAGATAGTGGCAGCTGATGTCGTGTTGTCTGGGAGCGTTAGCAATGTCTTTGTGTCGGAAATGATTGCTGTTGGTGATGTGATTGCTCAGCCCGTTTCTGAAATAGGTTCAAATGAGAATGAGGGAAATGAGTCACCTGAATCTGGTGATAATCAAAATACTTTTCAAGAGGTTCTGATTGAAGCATCCTCGAATAAAACCGAAAGAAACAAAACATGTGAATCAGAAGTAAATGATGAAGTCAAACTTCAAAAATATCTGATTAAAACCTCAAAGGAAGCTGAAAGAAATGAACCATTTGAATCTGTGGACCGTCAAATAAGTCTTGACGAGTCTATAATTGGACCCCTTTCATTGATTCAATCCGCCTCAAACAAAACTGAAGGAAACGAAGGTGGTGACGTGGGTAAAAGTTCTTGTCATCCAACAACATTGGCTAATCTGGTTGAGTCAGATGTAGCCGATGGTGATCATATTTCCCCTGAAAGTGCTCTCGACGGTGTATCTATAAAAGCTAGTTCCACAATTCTGCCTGCAGGTGAAATTATGGGCATCTTTCTTTAATTTTATATAGCTGTTTTGGTAATTATTTTTCTGTATATGATCATTGACTTATTCATTCGTTTGCTGTTATTTGTAAATAGAAAAGAAAGTGGCTGCTGATGTTGAGTTGTTTGAGAGCATAAGCCATGCGTCAAAATACAGTGTTAACTTGCATGCAGCGACTGTTTCCGAAATGTGTTTGAATGAAAATGGCGGAAGTGAATCTAATGAATCCGTTTCTCAAAAGTTTCTGATTAAAGCTATTTCAAGTACAGTTGAAACAAATGAATCATCTGAATCAGTAATTACTGATGAAGTTGTTTTTGAAGAAACTTTGGTTGAAACCACCTTAATGAAAGCCAAAGCATATGATCCATCTAAATCTGTAGCCGAATGTGGTGAAATGTCCCTTGAAAGTGCTCTTGAAGGTCTATCGTTGAGGTCACTGGTTCACCCTCCACATGAATATATAAATGAAAGTTCAACAGTTCTTATAACAGGTGCTTATGTGTACTTTTTTTATTTTTTTATATATATTTTTTAAATGCTGTAAATTTTTTTAAACATATGTTATTCTAACAGGTGAATCAGTAATCAATGATGAAGTCAAACTTGAAGACTCTCTGATCAAAACCTCAAAGATAACCGAAAGAAATGAATCATTTGAGACTGTTGACCATCAAATAAGTCACAAGTCTGTAATTGGACCCACTTCATATGAAACTGAGAAAAATGAATTGCCTATATCGATTAACCATATAAACTTTCTTCAAGAGTCTTCGATTAAATCTACCTCCAATGAAACTGAAGGAAACGAAGATGGAGATGTTGGTAAAAGCTCTTATCCTCCAACAACAATGGCTAATCCGGTTGTGTCAGATGTAACCGATGGTGATCAGATTTCCCCTGCAAATGCTCTTGAAGGTGTATGCAAGTTCCAAAATTCCGCCTGCAGGTGAAAATTATGGGCATCTTTCTTTAGTTTTTTTATAGCTATTTTAGGTAATTTATTTTCTGTACTGCTTCATTCCTTTGCTGTTATCTCTAAACAGAAAAGAAAGTTGCTGCTGATGTTGAGTTGTTTGAGAGCGTAAGCTATGCGTCAGAAATCCGTGTTGGTAACTTGAATGCTGAGGCCGTTTTAGAAATGTGTTCGAATGAAATTGACGGACGTGAATCTAATGAAGTTGATGACCAAATGAATTCTCAAAAGTTTCTGATTAAAAGTATCTCAAATACAGTTGAACCAAATGAAGCATCTGGATCAGTAATTACTGATGAAGTTGCTTTTGAAGAGACTCTTGTTGAAACCACCTCAAAGATAGCCGAAGCATATGATCCATCTAAATATGAGGAAGAAAAAACCGTCATTGAAGAGCCTTTGGTTGAACCCTTCATAAATAAAACTGAAATATGCAAATCTTTGGAATTTGGTAGTGATCAAAACAATCTTCAGGAATCCTAGACTGAACCCACCTTAAGTAAAGCTGACATAACCGAATGTGGTGAAACTTTTTCTCATGAACCAACAGCTACAGCTAATCCACAGGTGATCAGAAATCTCTTGAATGTGCACTTGGAGGGCCGTCTCCAGAGCAACAGGTGCACCCTCTACCTGAAGCACCAAAAACAGGGCCGTCTCTAAATTTATGAAATTTTTAAAGGCCCTGAACGAAATTACATAATGAGGCCCTGCGATAAGAAACGTTATATATAAAGTGTCATCGTTTTTAAGAAATAATGCACATAATTGTTAACGGGATAAATTTTGGTGCCCCTAAAATTTTTGGGGCCCTGTGCGGTCGCCCACCTTACACACCCTCAAAGCCGGCCCTGACCAAAAAGGTCCCGGAGGAACATAAAACGACCATCGCGTTTTAAAGACTATCATTTGAGCCCCATGGTCAAGCCTAAGAGAAAATAATTTGTTAGCAGATACATGGTGTACCCTTTGTTCATGGTTTAGATTTTGGTTACAAAATAATCGTTTTAATTCTAATGAGGATTTTGGGGAAAATAATTCTAAGTGTATGATTGTCTCATTTCCTGTTGATTTTAGTTCACCATTTGCAACTACGTTATATATATATATATATATGTTTATTATGCGCAAGTTTGTAACGTAGCTTTTTCTCTACATACACTCACCGCATCACCGGGTAATCTAAAAATACTCAACATAACAGACTGAATGATTTTTATAACAATGCAAAGATATATGTTAGTTCTATTCTAAAAAGTTAAAATTTTCTTTTGGTCCAAAGCATATCACCATATCTTAAAAAAAAGTGTCACTGAACCTAATCAACAAGATTATGCTAATCTAATTTTGAGATAGTGATGCAATATTGTTAAAATGATACCAAAACACTAAGAAATATCAGATCACCCCTTCAGACAGGTTAGTTTCGGAGGCCCTGTGCAAAATTGATGATGTGGCCCCTTATATAAAAAGAGTATTTAGATAGGAATGATTAATGCTAATTCGATTCTACGGATTGAAATCCTCTAATGTTTAGCTCTCTCATGTTCTCTCATGTTACTTATAATGAGAGATAAAACAAAATGGTAAATCTTTAATTTTAATTAGTGGTGGTCCCATTTTTTCATTTTCATGTTGTTGATTGGTTCAACCTGACCAACATGAGAGAATAAACTTTAGAGGATCCTCATCCCGATTCTACATATATATTTATATGGGAACGATTAGTGTTGATTCGATTCGATTCTTATCCCATATATTTATCGGTCAAACTTTTTATGTTTTTAATAAACTTTTTTGTAATACAATAAAGTATTATTTGTACTGTTACTATTGTTTTGGTCGTGACCAAGGACCAAAATTATAATGTTTCAAAATTAGAAGAGCAAAACTGAAACTTTACTTAATACTTTAAGGTAATAAAAAAGTGGTCCCATATTTTGTCTTTTACAGACCCACTACCCACTTGGTCTTCTTCCTCATCACAAGCTACTTCGTTATTGCAGAAACAACTTCTAGACCAAATTCTTATCATTTAAAACGCATGTTATCCATCATAAAATTTACTTGTACAAAATCATCTAAAAATGAGTTAATACCTATTTTGAATTTTTCGACGTCAGGCCTCCGGAAAAACGAGGCCCTGTGCGGTCGACCACCCCGCACATGCTCAAATCCGGGCCTGCCTTCAAAAGGATCCTATTATTCTATACAAATACTCACGCACTATCAAAACTAAATGATCAAGATGATCAATACAAACTAAAACTGAAACTCTTAACAGATTCAAGGATCAAAAACTAGAGAGATAAACTTGTTGAAGTGAGAGAAAGTAATAAGCTGAATGAACGAAACCCTAGCATCTTATTCCTTATATAGCCACATTTTCCACTTAAGCCCCGACACTTACCAAACTTTACAATCCTGCACAAATGTTAGAATAAAAGAAATAATTTACAAAACAACTCCCTCAACTATCATAAGCTTGACACAAGAGGTAATTACTTTCAACACTTTGACCTAAACAGGTTTACCATACCAAATTTCTTTGTCAAATAAGCATGCTGAAATGACCCAAGAGCTTTAGTCAATACATCAATCACATTATCCTTTGAATCAACCTTAACAGTTTTAAACAATCCTGAAGAAACCTTCTCCCTTACCAAATGAACATCTATATCAAAATGTTTAGTCTTTTCATGCATAATCGGATTAGCAGCAATTTATATTGCGATTTATCATCACAATACAACTCTGCTGGTAAAGAGTTATTCATGTTAAGATCTTTCATAATCTTAACAATCCAGATCACCTCACAAGTTGCAGTTGCCATTGATCTATACTCAGCTTCAGCTGAGGATTTAGACAAGGTAGCTTGCTTCTTGCTTTTCCAGGAAACTAAACAACCATTTACAAACACACAATAACCATACACAAACCTTCTAGTTACAGGACACTTAGCCCAATCAGAATCAGAAAAAAAGCAATGATATTAAAGCCACTTTGTTTTTTTAGAAACTGAACACCACTTCAAGGTGCAAGTTTTAAGTACTTTAACAACCTCAAAGCAATATCAAAGTGCGACTTTAATGGAGCATGCATATGCTGACTTAGACAATGCACATCATATGAAATATCTGGTCTAGTTAAAGTCCAGTATATCAGCTTTCCAACTAATCTTTGATAATTAGTAATATTTACCAAAAACTTATCATTTCCAAACTCTTTGTGAGCAAAAACAATATTTTCAGATAAATGAGTCAAAACAGGCCTACAAGCTAACAATCCAAACTCATGAAGCAATTCAAGACAATACTTCCTTTGTGACTGACATAAACCACTTTTAGTTTTCAGAACCTCAATTCTCAAAAAATACTTGAATTCTCCCAAATCTTTTATCTTAAATTTGTTACTCAAAAAATGCTTAAATTTAACAATTTCATCTTCACTTGTGCCTGTGATGACAATGTCATCGACATACACTAGTAAAAAATAAAGAAAAATCCTTACAATTTTTAAAGAACAAGGAATGATCATTCTTAGATTGTTCAAACCCATTTTCTTTTAAAGCCTCTGTAAGCTTATGATTCCATTGCCTAGGAGCTTGTTTCAAACCATACAAAGACCTTTTTAGTCTGCACACTTTCTTATCAAATGGATTAAAAAACCCAGGTGAAGGTAGCATATAAACTTCCTCATTTAAATCTCCATATAAAAAAACATTATTAACATCCATCTGAAAAATGTTCCAGTTATTCTGAACAGCAAGACTAATCAAACATCTAATAGTTCCCATTTTTATAATAGGACTAAAAGTTTCTTCATAGTCTATACCCTCTTTTTGACCAAACCCATTGGCCACGAGTCTAGCTTTATACCTATCAACCTCACCATCAAACTTATACTTAATTCTGTAAACCCACTTACTTCCTATAGGCTTTCTACCAATAGGTAGATCAGTTAAGTACCCAGTATCATTCTCATATAAAGCCATCATCTCATCATTCATTGCACTAATCCAATTAGGATCCTTAGAAGCTTCTTCAAAAGAAGAAGGTTCGGAGGTCTTATTAAGATTAGACACAAAACAACAATTTTCAAGACTTAAAAAAGTATGATTAGCATATCTACTAAGCCCATATTTCACCTTATTATCCATCACATATTCATTAAGCTTAGCAGGAAACTTAGAGCTCTACTGGACCTCCTTAACCCAGGACTCACTTCCTCAGTTGGATTTTCAAAAACATTTTGGAAAGTAGGGACCAACTCACTTGTACCAACATTGCCCCCGGATTGTCTTTTGTCACCTAAAGGAGTTGCAGTGCTTAATTCAACATTTTCAGATGGTTGTTCAACTGAGTCAGAACCTGAGATGGTATCTGTTCTTCAGTCTCAGGTAGTCTCAGAATCTCACCATCATCAGAATGATGAACACTATCATCTCTAGCAGGTGGTCCTTCCTCATCATCATAGAGACTTGAAGAAGATTTGGCTTTTTGTTCAGACTCCATAAAATCAAAAAGTTTAAATTTGCTAAACCAGACTTAGAAACATTTTGTTCAACTTCAAATTGAACACTCATTTTGTATGGAAAGATGTTCTCATAAAACTTAACATCTCTTGAAAATACAACATTTGTATTTTCAAGACTAAACAACTTATAAGCTTTTTTCCCACTAGCATAACCAATTAAAACACATTTTTCATATTTTTTAAAAAACATATCAGGTCCTTTAACAATAACAGCAAAACACAAACATCCAAAACTTCTAAGGTGAGAAAGGTTAGGTTCTCTATTATATACCAAAGAAAAAGGAGTTTTGACATTTAAAACTGAGGAAGAAAGCCTGTTAATCAAATATGTAGCAGTTAGAATACACTCAAACCAGAAATAAAGAGGTACCCCCCTGAAACATAAGGCTTCTAGCAACATTAAGCAGATGCCTATGTTTCCTTTCAGCAATGCCATTTTGTTGAGGTGTATAAGCATAAGTAGTTTGATGAACACTTCCCATTGTTTTAACAAAATCTTCCATTTTATGATTACAAAACTCGGTTCCATTATCATATTTTATTGTTTTAACCTTTTTATTAAACTGAGTAAAAACAAGATTATAAATGTTAACAAACATTCCAAAAACTTCATCTTTAATTTTTAGCAAATACACCCAAACAGACCTGCTATAGTCATCTACAATGGTCAAAAAAATATCTGAACCCCTCCCTGCTAACCACTTTGTAAGGTCCCATACATCAAGATGTATAAGTTCCCCAAAAATAGTAGACTTATTTTCACTTAAAGGAAAGGAATCCCTGGTCTGTTTTGCCTAATGGCAAATTTCACAGGGACCCTCATGATCAACATTTGTCAATTTCAAAGATCCTTTTAATAATTTCAAAACTTGATTAGCAGGATGGGCCATTCTAATTTAACGCCCCTCTTGTGTAAGGTCACACATTTCACGCATCACAGCGTGACACAGTCTCTGAAAGGCTTCCCACAATACAATCGTACATCTATCGAATCTCTCTCTACTAATATCTACACCTACACGACAATACCGGCCACATCCCGCGTCCTTAGATTTGCGTAGTACATCATGCGCCATACATTATCTCCACTTCACAGTCTAGAGACTACCCGACACATCGCGTTTACACCACACCTCAGATAGACTCCAATTTCTCATCAACAGCTACTCACTCTTTAATAATTTCCGCTAGCTCTCTACACACACAAGACCCAGGATGGGCCATTCTACAATGCCAAATTTCCTTAGACACATAGCATCCAACAAACTTACTATTATTACTAACAGCTGACTTATTACACTCCTTATCAAACAAGTATAACCCATCAAACTCACTACCAGTCCCCATAACTCTCCCCTTTTTTAAATCCTGAACATAGCACTTAGTTTCATCAAAACTAACATTAAATTTGCTATCTTTAATCAATTTATGAACATACAACAGAATAACAGTATATTCAGAAATAACGAGCACATTAAACAAAATAACATCATTATTAAGCTTTAAATTCCCAAAATGAGTTATATTAGCAAGAGTTCCATTTGGGTGACCAACAGTAAGTTTTAAGTCAGAAACATCAACAAGATCAATCATGTCCTTAGTGCTATTGGTCATATGTTGATTATCCCCTAAGTCAATTATCCAACCCAAATGATAATTGACTCCATTAACAGTGACATCAGCACAGAAAAAACTTATAAAAGTGTTGATTAAAAAACACATTGCAGTTAAAAAAGGAGCAACTAGAAACACCTGCCATATTGGCCTGACCAGTAGCGAAACCCTTATCATTTAAAATACTCATCAACTTCAACACCTGTTCATTTGTAAAAGATACATTTCCATGTGTTTTTGAATCACTAGAACCCTTTTTAAAATCTTCATTATTACTCTTATTATTATTAAAACTATTGTTGGGTTTCAAATTTGGATTTCTTTTAAAAACCTGGCGGATATCCAATGATCTCAAAACATTTGTCAATAGTATGCCCTTTTAAACCACAGTTCTTGCACAAAAGACTGTCATAATTTCCTCTGTTCATATTGTTACTATTATTATTATTATTATTATTATTATTATTAGACTAGTTATTTCCCCTATTTATGTTATTATCATTTTGCCTAGATACAAAAGCAGTCACTTAAGGTTTATCAGTTTTAACAAAAGTAAAAGGAATCCCTCTGTGGGATTCTTCCCTAGCAATAATCACAAAGGCATCTTTAACCTCAGGAAGGATTTCCCTGGTTAACATGCTGCTTCTTATGGGTTGATAAATGTCATCAAGACCTATAAGGAATTGCATCAATTTAAGCAGTTTAGCATGATCAATTAATTCATTCATAGCATCACATGTACAATCAGGCAGTTTAGTAAGGATATCAAATTCTCTCCATAGAGAATTCAACTTATGATAATACTCAGAAACAGGCAAACCACCTTGCTTAAAGGAATTTATTTTTTGCAACAGATTAAACACAATAGACCCATCAATTCTATCATATGTTTCTTGTAATTCTTTCCAAACTTTTTTAGCATTATCAGAGAAAACATGACCCAAATACACATCTTGAGACAAAGAACTTAATATCCAATTTAGCACAACAACATTACATCTATCTCATTGCTTAAGCAATGGGGCACTAGCAAGATAAGTATCTCTCCTACAAGATCCATTAACAAAACCCATTTTATGTTTAATTTGTAAAGCCAACTTCATAGCACTATCCCTGATCCTATAATTTTCAACCCCGGACAATTTCACAGAAACAATGAAAGCACAATTAGAATCATTTGGATGCAGATGCAGGGGATTGACATCTAAGGAACCAATCATAATAGCCATAATAAACAAGAAAACAACAACCAACAAATAACCACAAAAGGCAAGCAACAAACAACCAGGAATAACCAATAAAAAACAGACAAAACAAACTTAACAAACTAATCAACAACCAATTAAACAGACAAAAAACCAACTAACAACTAGATTTTGCAACTCCACAAATATCCCAAAAACCTATCCTCCAACGACCTAAACTCAATAGCAACTAGAAAACTTAGAACGAAGTACCACACACACCCAAGATCCACAAGAATCAGGTTTAGTGAATTGTGAGTTGCCAGAGCAGGTACTCGTACCACTATAGTGGAAGATCAGTAATAGCATACTCAGTTTGCACCCACTAAACGCAAGATTGTATCACTTAAAAGAAGAAATACAACTTACAGTGATTTTACCAGAAATAGCAGCGGAAGACAATTGATTAACACTAGATTCACTTAGTCTAGTGTGTAATCAACCAAAGAATGAACCCAATAGATCCACAAAATACCTAGAAATCAAAAAACCCCAAAATTGAAACTTAGGGTTTCCACCAATCGAACCAAAACCTTGTTAATTTTTCAATTAACACCTTTAATTCAACCAAAAAACCAAAAAACCCCAAAAAACAAAGGGTTTCAAGAAAAAACCCTAGCTACCATAACTACCAATAAACTCCAAGATCCAACAATCGAGCTCAAGATAGGAACCTAGAGCTCTGATACCATGTTTAAATGATACCAAAACACTAAGAAATATCAAATCACCCAGCCAACCTTCCCTTTGGTGATCTTTTCTTTTATTAATCAATATTACAATAAGACAAGTCCTCAACACGAGTTCTTGCCAAAAACAAATTACAAAGACAACCCCAATAGTCCCCTTTTAAAGGATCATATTATTCTATACAAATACTCACACACTATCAAAACTAATGATCAAGATGATTAATACAAACTAAAACCATACTGAAACTCTTAACAGATTCAAGGATAAAAAACTAGAGAGAGAAACTTGTTAAAGTGAGAGAAAGTAATAAGCTGAATGAACAAAACTCTAGCATCTTATTCCTTATATAGCCACATTTTCCACTTAATCCCCTACACTTACCAAACTTTACAATCCTGCACAAATGTTAGAATAAAAGAAATAATGTACAGAACAACTCCCTCAACTATCATAAGCTTGACACAAGAGGTAATTACTTTCAACAAATATAAAAGAAACTCTACGAACATATCTATTTTTTTGTTAGAAAAGTACATTTTGTCAACTACATATTTTTCATTTCAAATTGTGACAAGATTAATGAGTTATGTTCTCGAAACCGGCCAGGATTTCATCAACCAACTTCTTGCATATGAAGTTATCCTTAAAGTTCTAGCTTTGTTTTAAGATGATTTTTCTAGATAAATGAAAAATCAACATTTTTTTCTGTTAGACGGCAATCACCTTGTTACGGGTTGAGTTCGTCCCTGGAAAGGACCTTGTTACAAGGTGCGTTCACTTTGTAATGCCTTGCGTTTAGAGGTAGCCCGTTAGTTCAACACGGATATAGGCCAACGGACGTTCCAACAGTAGATGGTAGAACAATTGGTAATAAATTTACCCACAAGGGTGTCTTGTCGGCAAACATCAACAACATCATTAACTCGATCTATGTTGGCCCAAGACTATGCTATTTTAACATATATAGAATGTAGGTGGTTCGTGTTTGATGTGTAATCACGATTAACCGCACATAATGAATTTTCTGATTCAAAGTGACGTCTTTATTTTAACTTAGGGTAAATTGCAAATTATTGTTGATTTTTGCAAATTTGCAAATACAAACTTAATTCCAATTGTAGCCCTCTATCTTACGTGGCAATACGGAAATGCCCATGAACCGTTTTCTCTAATGAAGCTCCCGTTGTGTACCTTACGTACCCTGCACGTGAGGGCATTTATGTCATTTCCTTCTTCCCGCCAACTAGCCCACATCATACCTGGCAAAATTATCTTCCCAAGGGTAAAATTTTAATTTACATTGTTACAAAACCCGATAAACAAACTTGTTCTAAATGTTTTATATATGGTTGTTTCATTATTTTCCCTGAACTTGAATATCACAAGGAGAATCAACAAGATCTTGAGAATGGTTAAGTTTTGGTAAAATCGTGCTGACGGTACCCTATCCCGGATTTAGGTCTCCTTTATGGTAAGCTTAGTTTTGTTTGAATATTTTTTATTATTTTGTACATTGTGTAGTTAAGATCAGGCAAATAAAAACTTGTTTATGTTTATGTGTTGCACATATTCAAATGAAAACTTGTTTACTTTGTAAATCCATCACAATGGTGAATTTACCGCACCACCAGAAAGAAAGAAAATATCGTTTAGGATACCTGGGCGGTCATTAGATGTAGGTTTGCTACCACTAATGTCTAAAGAAGATGTGATTAGATTTTTGGTGTATGTTCCTAGATTTAGTGAAGTGAAGGTGTATATTGAAACCGGTGTTTCATTGGTAGAGAAGCACCCGATGGAGCGAATGACAAGTAAGGGTAAGGTTATGTTGATAGAAGAAATTATGGATCATGATGTCAATGATGCTGTTGAAAATAAGTTAGATGCTGACAGTGGAAACAGTGGTAGAATAATAATGGTAACATTTTATGAGTCCCAAATTAAACAGATCTTTGCAGCCTGCTAAGGGTGATAGCCAACTTGTATAAATACAGATTGACTATAGAGAAAACGCTGACTATGGACACTTATTGTATATGCGGAATCTACACAATAGTATTAAGAATAACAATGAAAAACTAAACTTTGATTTCTATTAATCTGCTAAAGTGATTACAGATTACTAACTATGAGATATGATTGTATGAGAAGAGACCTGTGTGTTATCAATGTGTGTCTTATCTCTCCAATGCCGTAGGATTCCTTTTATAGACCAAGGATAAACCCTAACAGACTTGCAAAATGCACAAAAGATAATACATATCTTTTCCTACAATATCTCATACATATCTCTTAAACGGTATTAACTATTTTATACTAACGGTACTAACTATTTGAGCAGTACTTAACACTTTGTACTGTCAGTACTAACTATAACTATCGGTACTAAGTATATACCTAACGGTACTAAGTCAGGAATGAATAATTCCTAACAATCCTCCCCTAAACATGATTGTTGAACTTGTTTAACTTCATGTTTCTTCAGGTTAATCTTCTTAAGTCCTTGGAGGATGTATCCAAAAACTTTAACACATCTTGATTTGATCTTTAAACACTTTCCATCTTCATCAACATCTTTAGCTATCCATCTTTATCAGCAACATGTCTTTGCAGCAACACAGCAACATCTTTTCAGCAACAATCCAACTAAGTTGGCTTTGTAGTTTTTGGCAAACTACCAGCCATAAACGGATTTGATTTTCCTTTACCAGTAGCCGTTTGCTCTGGGATAGTCAACTCTTTATTTCAACCATCAACGGAATTAATTTGTCTTTACCAAATACTGTTTGCTTTTGGACTAGCCAATGCTTCATTGCCATAATATGGTGCATTGATAAACCATATACTACATCCGTCCCAAAATTATTGTCCACTTTTGACTTTCTAAGTCTTTCTTTCTCAACTTTGACCTTAAATATTTTTGTTTGTGATTTGAGTATCTTTTTACCAGACTGTTTGATCTTGGACTAGAAAAAAGGAAAAAAGCCAACTGTCTTCACCATGAAGCAAGGTGAGTTGAGAACCCTACAATTTTTGGTAAATTATCAACCATAAACGGATTTGAGAAGTCTTTACCACAAGCCGTTTGCTTATTGGACGATTTAGCCATTCCTTATGCCTATTAAGCATGGTGAACTAATGACCATTTGTTGTGTGGTGGTTAGCCAACACTCAAACCCTTCTCATCTCCATTTACATCATCAATTCTCATCAATCTGTTGCTTAATAAATCTGATCAAATCAAGGGCATTAATACTTTCTCTTTCAACTTCCAATCCAAGATCAAGCATCCTTTGCAATAAATCCTTGGAAAGAGGATATCTTTTTTCAACTAACATGTGGATGATTGTCCCATCTTTAAGTTCTAGTATGTAAACTCCACAAGCTTCAAACAATCTCCAAGTGATAATCTTCCAATCTTGTTGATCATCCCAGAAATCACTTTGATCATTTTCTTCTTGTGAGGATTCCATCATTATCTTCAAATCTCCCCAAAGAATTAACTCAATTCCTTCTAATGCAATTTCTGAGTACCGCTCCATCACTAAATCATACAAGTGAAATAAATCTTGCCTATCAAATATATGCAATACCTCCAATAAACAATTAAATGCCCTGAAGTTTCCATTTGCTTTGTAGATAACAAGATAGTCTCCATCTGGTGATGATACCTTATCCAACCTAGCAATGACATATTTTCTCTCCATTATTTCACTATCCATAGTACCTTCAAATGTAACAATCTTCAAGCATTTTTTTTGTTCATCATCACTATTAACATCTGGTTGAGGTCTTTTCCTTTTCCTTGCAATCATCTTCATATGACCACATTTTGTCTTCTTTATACCCAGCTCTGTCACATCTACCTTAGCAGGTATCTTTGCTGTGTCTTCTTTCTTTGGAGTTTCTTCAATAACCCTCTTCTTTAAACTCTTCTGATCAGGGTCTTTTACTCCTTCATTCATCTCCTTAACCCTTCTTTCATCCTCATTGGAACCAACAGCAGTGAAACTTTCATCAAACCTTTTCACTTTCTCATATAAAGCTTGTATGTCTTCAAAAGTTTTGCTCTTCAGGTCTGAGTGTTTCTTGTTTCCAACATGTTTCAAATAAGTCATCATTTGATTCATTAACTGAGTTCTTGTATGAGGTTTATTTCTAATTGCAATGGCTCTTTGTTCTGCAATAAACCTTCTTTGAGCTATAATTGTATCATGAAGGAACTTTGCTCTTTCTTCCACAGTGAAGTGCTCTCTTTCTTCATCTTGAAGTCTTAGAGCTAGAAGTCTATCAACTTCAATTCTTGCTTGGATAAAATCATACTCATTTTGAAAGGGAGTTTATTAAGTCTACATCTTCAGCTAGCTTTTTAACTTCTTCTTCTGCTTCCCAATCTTCTTGTACCTTTTCGACCATCACTTCATCCCTAGACAGTTGCTTAAACTTCTTTCAGCTTCATGAATACCTTCAGTATTCAGTATTAGACTTCATCTTCCTCTTCAATTTTCTTTTTCCCTTTATCTTTTGGATCAATCTTTGGAAGAGGCTTTAATGTCAATAATGATCTGGTTGAAGTAGGTCTAGGTCTCTCAGTCTCTTCAACATCCTTAAGCTCTACTCCTTTCTCCTTTTCTCTTGAAACTGCTTTGGCTTGGCTCATGTTGAGAAGAACTTGAGCAATAGTTTCATCATCTCCAAACATTGTAGGAGTAGTTGTTGGAGTGGTTGGAGTAGCACTTCTTCCTTCAGTTTGATCACAGTACCTCCAATCAGGCTAACGGTACTATCTTTTTCCTTGTCGGTATTAACTTTGGGTCTGTCAGTACTAACATTTGGTCTGTCAGTACTAACATTTTGTCTGTCAGTACTAACTTTTTCCTTGTCGGTACTAACTACACCTTCAGTACTAACTGCATCTTCAGCACTCTCTTTCTCTTCATTCACTACATCTCTTGTCCTCCCCACATCTTGAGCATCTTCAGTATCCATATAGTCCAATGTATCATCAGGAAGCTCATCAAATAATGGATCTTTATGGACTAAAGGTTCAGCTTTGGCAGATGTCCTCCCCTGTTTGGATACAGACTCCTTTTGCATCTAATTTTTCTTCAAGGATTTCTTTCCTGCCAATCTTTGTTGCAAGGAAACACTCTTCATCCAAGCTCTGTGGTGTGTGATAACAGGTTTGGCTTTCTTCTTAAGCTTCTTGATCTGTGCCTTCAAGTGTTTAATTTCCTTGGCTTGATCTGTAACCTGTGTACACAAAGAGATACAAAGATCATACACACTTTGGAGTGTCATGTCACCCTCATTCCCTGAAAGGGATTTATCACTGGATGACTGACCTCTATGATTCCCACCAAAACTCTTTGGAATAGAATCAGGAATATGTGTAGAAGGTGAAGGTCTAGGGGATAGGTCAGTCTGAGGCTCAACATTGGCTTCTCTTGGGTGAGGAGGAGAGGGTGTAGGTTATGGTTCAGATGGTCTTTCCGATGTGGCACCCCACATCCCTCAGTTGGGTTTGTACCAACATAGAATCAACTAAAGGTGTAACTTTCCCCTGAAAAATGTTTACCCTTTAAACCAAAAGGAGAAACTTTACTTGTCAAAGGCATTACAGGAAAATGGTCTAAAGGTACTAGTACATTCATTAGTTGTTTATCTAAAAAGATTGAAATGAACCTTGGATACATGACAAACTTTTTCTTTCCATCTAAGTGTCTAAGCATACCATCAAAAATTAATTTAGAAAAATTATATTTTTGATTAGATGTTAAAAGCAAAATTACAGCAGTAGGCAATGTTAGTGGTGAATTTGGGGGAATCCCCAAGAGTACTTTTAGAACTAATACAATGATTCATTGTATGAAAAAGAAATCTCCATTGGGGTGAAAACAAAGCTTTGTTAAATGTTAGAACAGTTAAATCCCCCTCATAACTCATGAGCTGTATAGCATCAAATATAGCCTGATTAGGTAGAGAATCTATCCCATCGGCATCATCAAAAGAAAGAATCACTTTCTTATTGATGCTTCAGAGATAGACACAGGCTTGCCAGCTACTTTGGTCAGTAATACTACCTAATCATTGTTGATTTATTTTGGATTAGCAGACATTCCCAAAAAACAAAAAAAAAACTGTTCAACATAATTAGAGAGACTATAGACTTACCTTGAGAGCATTGTGAATAGAGCGTCGCAGTAAGAAATTTAATAACTCATGAAACTACTGGCATTCCCAGCAGCTTTTTCCAAATATGCAACCATGTTGTGTTTAGGGCACGATTCAAGAACAGCCATGATTGGAGATCGTCAGTGAGTGAGAGATTAGGGCTTGAATGAAAGAAAGTATTTAAGAGAGATTACGTGAGTGAACTATGCAATTGAGATGGGTTTATATAGGTTTAGCAAACCTAAAATCAAAGAAACCATTTCAATTTACACTTTATACCCTTGGCGGTATTTTCTTCATCGTCTCTATAGCGGTACTATCTTTGCCTAACGGTACTAACTTTGCACTGTCGGTACTAACGTTTGTCAACCAAAGAATGAACAATTTTGGCAACAGTAGTGCTTCAGTACCATCTTAAGCTCTACCCAAAGACTCACTAAAACCCAAATAACTCCATGAAAAACATCACTATGGTCAAGATGCTTCTGCACACTGAACACTTCATACAAACTATACAACAAATCATATTGCCTCCCCTTAACTAATGCAGCTTATGGATTGATCATGCCAATAGTAACAACCAAGAACTGAAACCTGCTAACATCAAATGCCTTGGTTAGAAGATCAGCTACATTGTTATCAGTGTGTATTTTCAGCACCTGGATACTGTTTCTTCTCATAAGCATACCCTTATGAGTTGTGCCTAATGGCAAATATGCTTTGTTTTTGGAGTAATATATGATTCTTAACAAGCATATTGTATGTCATTATCAAAGGTAGATCTTGTGTCCATAAGAAATTGAATCCATAGTCTATAAAAAAAAAAATTGATGTCCTCAAACTGCTATCATGTTGTTATTACACAATTGAAAATGGTAGCAGTTATTAATTTGATACGTAAAATTTGTGTCTAACTTTGATCTTACAAATGGGAGTTAATCAAGTAATTAATTGTTAGCCGCAAATTTAGACCAAATTTAGACGAGGCCCAATAGAGACAAAGACCAATAGGTCAATACTTTTGTTTGTTGTATATGGATGACGACATAGGAGACAATATATTATATGGTGTATAAGTGCGTAGGATTAAGGGAGGGGGGGGGGGGGTAGTATATTACATGCTCACACGAAATTTGATTAGTCTTTGATGTTTCCGCAGTTTAAAAACCTATTGTTTCCTAAATTTTGGAGCTCAGAAGTTGGTCATGTGAAAGATTCAAATGCAGTCAAAAGTTGTACAAGAGAAGGCTAAAGAGCAGGAGGATCAACTTAACTCTAAAATTAGATCGCTACTCATGGCTGTAACTTTTCTCCCTGTAGCGAGTAAGAGTTTAGAGTGTAGGAGCTTAGTAAAATGTGAGCTTCAAGCAACTGTAAGTACATATGCATATGTTGCTATGGGAAAGATGTGTTAGAAGCTTACCGCAGCGAAGCGCGGGTTTAAAAAACTTGTTAGCCACATAAGTAAATGACTACAGTAAAAATTTATATTTTTAACTTTCAAGTATACAGACGTAGTTGTCATAGGAATTGGGTTCTTTGGCTAGACTTTTATCTTTTAATTGTACATGCTAAATATATAACTTGGCTAAGACAATAAAAACGTAAAGATAAAAAGAATTGTTCTTTCACGAGGCCTAATATGAAATATTTTTTTTGATCAATTCCTAATATGAAATATTAGCACATTGTAACCAAAACTAATTGGACGATCTTATTTGGACCACAGGTCTAACGAAATTTGAACGTCAAAAACATTTATTTCTCATACTTTGTGATTACATGCGGAATGAAACAATCAATGATTCAGTGATATAACATTCCTTGAATTCTATAAATAAGTGTATTAAAAAATAATATTAATCATACTCTCATAGATTTGTATAATATTTGGTCTTAATTTCAATTGATACACGTTTAAAGAACATGAGTACTGGCGGTCTTTTTAAGTCGTTCCAACTTAAAAGGGTCATCATCCGCAAATGTATTGTCACAAAAAATATATACTAAATAAAAAATCGAAAACTTTAATTACAGTGTACCCGACACCGCAACGCTTAGGTATCCATTAGTCAAATTGAAGTGGCAACGCGGACCTCTTGAAAAAGAAAGGCTTTACCTGGTTTGAGTCTGTGTGACGATAAGTTCAAATCCCGTGAATTAGTCAACTACAAAGTTAGAACTCATTGAAAGTCCCAATTTACACGTCTATATGGAATATAAAACTTATCTAATGTAAATAACACAAGTAATAACTTTTCAATCTTGTAATGCTTTATTGATAAGAATCAAAGTATTATAATGTGCCATGGATCGCACAAGTTGAATGACAATGTAAGATCACCATTTGAACAAGTAAACTTGATGATGTATCAAGTTTACAAGCGAACTTATATAGACCAGCTGATAGGATCAGCGGACTACCTTGTAAGTTCGACAAAGGAGTAAATGCATATAATAAATACAACAATAAAAGCGATAACATTTACTCCTTACAACATTCTCTATTTATACTAATACGAGGTTGCATCCTTAGTGGGGGTAGTTGCAACGTGTCAAGAATCCCGTGGAGGACGTACGGGGTATTTAATGCACGTCCATTCTTGAAAACAACCCGCCCATACTTTAGTGAATAGTTCTGCCAACTGTTTACTACTTTATCAACTTCGTACTTGGTACAGGCTTTAACTCAAATACGTTTTTGTCCCGCCATAAAGTATTATTGAGTTTCCCGCCTAGCCCAGTCTTAGAGAAAAGCTTAAGTTCAGCTTGTTCTTCTTCAAAGGGTAACAAAATAGTCAGAGTATTGCCACCTCTGACTCTCCTTAGAACCATAGCATATTCTTTCTACATACCAGCTAATATCCATCCTAGTTGACGAGTATGTATTCAAGTAATCTTCGACTTCCTTGACGATGTCTTTGACTTGAATACGTCTGGGTTGCTCGCTGAGGCTTTGCACTCAGCGAGTCCCTCAATACCCGCTGATGCTTATCAGCGAGTCATTCAATACTTAGCCTAATTTCTGTTTAAATCTAGAAAATGATCATTGGGCTCTAAATTAGCCTAACAATCTCCTCCTATTTGAATATAAATTAAGCTAAGTAAAAAAATTATAGTAAGTGAGACACAACTTTTTCTTACATATAATTTAACAAGGCATAGACAAAAATAACTTTATTCATTTATTACATATGTTGGCCCAAGCCATTTAAGTTATCTTTTACAACTTTCCTAGCCTTAGTAACATCATTCCTAGCCTCTATTGTCAGCTCCAATTTAGCAAACATTTTTTTTGCCTCTAGAAAGCCCCTCTGAATGGCATTCTGAAGTCTGATCAGCTGAGAAGTAGTGGTCAGGTGGAACTCTTCTTCTCTTTGAAAAACCAAGTCAAAATTGCCATTGTAGAAGAAGATCCCCGATTCAGGCTCTTTGATGACCAACCCTTTTCTGCCTTCAACCCCTAGAGGAGGAACTAGGTTCTTATGCATCCCATCAGCCACTACATCTTCTTTCACAAAAACTTCCTTTAGAATCTCTGAGCTTCTTTTTCTTTTCTTGTCATTGATTGAAACCCCAAAGGTAGATAGCTTAGGAGGTGGTGGAATGCCTAGTGCTTTTGCCTGAGATAAGACCCACTGAAATTTGGCTATGAGGCTTTAAAGTAGTAAATCATTTGACTTGCTCTTTGTCTTGGAGGCCAAAGCATGTACTTCAAGCCATTCACTAAATCCTAGTGTCTTCTGAACCTTTCATAAACAATGAGGTTCAGTGGGTCATTACCTATAGTGATCCTCATAGTTGCTTACTTGGAAGTAGGGGTGTTATCGGGTTGTCGGGTTAATCGGGTCGGTTGAGTCGGGTTTTGAGTTTTTAAAAGTGACATGTAACCCGACCCGATAAGAAATCGGGTTATCGGGTTCGGGTGTTTATCGGTTCGGGTTAAGTCGGGTCGGGTAATTCGGGTTGTCGGGTTATAAGATAAATCCAACTCTACTTGAAGTATATATTACCTCATAGTATAAGAGATTCATGCATTACTAGCTATTTTCAGTCTAGTAGGCAATTACATGTTCACAGTAACTTCGTGATATCAATACAATTATACACACATTCGTCACAATAAAACTTCAAATGTACATCTGATCTTAAAGGAATGTATTTTGATGAGAGGGTGGAAATGAATGATTACGAGCCATACAAAAGAAGTACTTGCAAGTATGCCCATTATATGAAAAGGGGGCATGTAAAGAATTATTTCCACTGAGCTAATATATACTTTGAATAAGAAGATGCATAAATTACACAAGACTAAATATTAGAACAATCCAAATTTTCCACTGACAAAATTTTCGAAGATAGATCAACCTAATCTTGCAAATATGTAAAAGAACAGTAGAAGAGATTGGATCCACGTAAGGAAGAACTAATAAATACAAAGTATTCTTTTTAGTATAAAATATATCTTAAGTTTATAAACATGCAATTTACCACCTAGTTACTGGATTGAGTTACTTACAAGGTTTTATTGAAAAAAAAGAAATAAAAAGCATTTTTCGGGTTTAATCGGGGTGACCCGACAACCCGATAAGAAAAATAATTCAACCCTAACCCGACCCGATAACACTATCGGGTTATCGGGTTCGGGTCAAAACAACCCGATATAATTTTTCAACCCGATTTAACCCGACCCGATAAGCCTTATCGGGTTCGGGTCGGGTCAACCCGACCCTACTGACACCCCTACTTGGAAGAATTGACTTTATAGTTGATCTTTGTGATTGGCAGTTGATCAGCCATATGAGTGATCTGATGATTGTATTCATCAAACATCTTTTTTCTTTTGGCCTCATACTCAGCCATCTTCTGAGCCTGAGCCCTGATTGTGGCAGGGTTCATGATCTTCTTCAAAGATTGCTCAGACTTCTCGTTCTCAGCCTTTAGATAAGCTAATATTTTCATTTCTTTTAACTGAGCCATGACATCCTCATTTGTCATTTGGCCACCAGGAGTGCTAAAAGACTTGAAATTTGGCATTTTGGGAACTAAATCTCCTTCTTCCATGAAAGGCATGATTTCCTTTAAAGGTACTTCAGTTGCAATACCCTTCCTTTTGGATTCATCTCTAGGAGGAGTTGGATCTCTGGGTGGAGTTGGCTCTCTTAGAGGAGTAGGAGAGAAGATATATGTAGTAGTCTTGGAGAGATGTTCAGTGAATTGTTCAATTGTCATTGTGGTAGCATCAGGCTTTTGGACATATTTAGGTAAGATTGAGTTCAATGGTGTTGGTGATAGAATTGATGATGGTGTTGGAAGTAAGAACTTCAGTTTCTTGACTGGAGGTTCATCATCTGTTACTTTCTTCTCTGAAGTGTTTACATCTGAACTCTTTTTGACTGAAGCATGAAGAACCATAGCATTTTCTTCATTAACAAATTCAGGGATTGGAGGGGCTTTTTCTACATTAGAGATCTCTTGAGCTAGTGGTTGCTACCCCTGAGCATTAGCCATAGTTGCAACCCTTGAATGTTGCTCCCCCTGAGTTTGATCAGGGTTCTGAGCATGTTTTTCCTCAGTTGGTGTTTTAAGGTTGTTTTTTCCCACTTCCCTCCCCCCTCGGCATTAGCCTTTTTAAAGACTTTTGCTGCTTCGAGGAGGAGAACCATGTCCTTAAACATAAGCCTGAGATCCTGAACGTGTTGGGAGTTCATGGCAACAGTGGATTGAACCAAAGCTAGTTTGTCAGAAACTGCCTCCATCCCTTTATGGACCTTCTTTCTGATGGACATCTCCATCTTGTTTTGGATTACTTTGCTCAGCTCCTTCTGAAGGGTAACAAACCTATGACTCTCCAGTGTGTTGAATGCATTAAATTATTTATTCATTGGCTTGACAACAATGCTAGGAAGCTGATCTTGTAAGGTATGTTAAACTTGTGCATCAAACAATGGTAATTTCTCTTCGATTGATTCCTGAATAAATTGTTGGATGGAGTCCTTAAGTATCTAGGGAAGAGTGTTCTTTAGAGCCGCTGAGAGTAGACCAGGCAAATGTACATTTAGGGCATCAACAACAAGTGAAGGTACAAAGGACTGAAGATCATCCGTCACTTTCTTAGAAATGCTGGATTTTAACTGATCAACCTTGGTGTGAATTATGCGTAGCTCTTCTTAAAGATGACCAAGGGGGTCTGACTGAGCTGGCATATCGGCGGAAGCATTTAAGGTATTATTAGCACCACCAGCTGATGTTTTAAGAATGTTGTCAGTTGTTGCCTCATCAGAGTCTGGAGTCTCAAATTCGGATAGAGAAGCTAGGTCATCCTCAGGCATGAACTGTAACCCATACTCAGTTTCTTCAGAGTCACCATTCTTCATAGACTTTGTTTGATCAATTTCTATGTCAATGGGTTCAGAGCCTAGAAAAGTGATCTGACCGTCATCAGCAGGCTAACATAGTTGGAACTTCTTGATTACTTTGATCTTAGACTCTGTGTCATACGAGCTCTCAGGCACTTCTTGAGCAGCCTTATTCTTTTGATCATATTCATCCATGATCTGCTCAAATGTGACATCCCTCATAGATTCTAACCCAGACTCCTTCACCTCCTCCTGAACGTTTTGATCTAGTACCTACATAAATGTGTTAGTTGAAAAAGTGAATTTGTAATGAAGGGTAGGATCGAAATTCGCTGCCCCTAAGAAGACTAGGTGTGATTATCCAATCCCCTCAAAAGTTTTAAACTTTTGGGACTCTTTTTAGTTGTGAGTTTGTAATATGGGGAAGGATCGCCATTCATTGCCCCTAAAAAGATTGGGTGTGATTATCCAGTCTCCTCAAAAGTTATAACACTTTTGGGACTCTTTTTTGTTTAAGGGACCCCTGAGTCTGAGTGAGGTTCAGTTCATACAGGGGTCGACTTTCATGCACAGATGGATTAATCCAACAAAGTCGAATTTTTAGAGTTAAACATTAGGCATTTTGAGCCTTTCAGTATCATCCCCTGAGTGCAAACACAGAGTGTAAAGAAGATTTGGTATGTAAAGTGCTGAAATAGACTCTCTATTGGGTCGGGGGTAGCCCTTAACTTCACCACTCTCTCCTAGAGAAGTTTAAGAGTGGTTTCTTGCAGTGCCCCTAATATTTAAGACTGTTACCTTTTCGGCATCAGCAGTCTGAGGCTGGTTTTCTTGATCCTTCGTCGACTCGGAGGCTCCTAAACTTTGGGTGGCGTCAGCGGTGGCCACTATTTCCACAACAGGCTGAGTCTCAACGACTTGTTTCTTTGGAGGTACATCCCTGACCTGTTTTGAAGACTTTGGTTTAGAAGAAGGTGGGATTTGTTTCTTCTTTGTCTTCAGGTCAGTTGGTGCTTTGGGCTGAATGATAGGCTGCATAGAGGTCTCGGACGAGGATTTATCAGCTGAGTCATCAGCATTCACCTCCCTAGAGGGAGGGAGCAAAGACTTTATGGGATCTGGAGAAAGCTCAGCCACTTTGCACCCATGAGAAGTTAAAGCAGTTTCATTCTCAAGTGTGGGTTTAAAGGAAAGGGCTGTAATGTGATGGGGTTTCAAAGTCTTGAGGTTCTTATTGATGTAAGCTTCTCCGAGCATATGTTCCATGATGAGAGAAAAATATCTTGTATAAGAGATGTTTGATTTTCTTTCCTTTTTGTCAGTCACAGGGTGTGTGACAACCGTGGCTTGAGCAGGTTGGTCAAACCGTAGTGTTGACCTAAATATCTGTTCTATAAGTATGGGTTATGTGTTATATGTGTTTATACGTGTTTATATGTGTTTGTGTGGGATATGTGAGATTGCATAATCAATCCATTAAGCGTGACCGTCTCATTGGGATTGGATTTGTGTTGGATTTTGTGGAATTCATTTCGTTCACTTTTGGTGACAAGGAAATGATTTTGGTAATTGAAGCGGTTTCGCGTTAATTGTGTAAGTAATTATACGTATACGTATTTATGTGTTAGTAATATTAGGAAGAGATTAGGTTCTAGTAGTAAGGATAAGAAAGAAATAAAATTTCTATTTTTAGAATGTTAGGTTTAATAAAAATAAAAAGTTAATTATTTTTAAAAGTCTAGTAAATTGCGTTTACGCAAAAATGTATACTCAAATAAGCTTAGGTTTTTATAAAAACTTAAGGTAAAGCAAATAAGTAAGTAATTAATAAATAAATAAATAAAATATTTTTTTATACATGAATAGTAAAAAACAAATTTTAGAAGAAAAAAGAGTTTTGAAAGGAAACGGATACTAATTAGACTTTATCTATAATTAGTTTGGGGGCCTATAAATACAAAATAAAATCCCATAACCCTCCCCCTTGTGAGATCGGTCGAACAAAGAGAAAAGAGGAGAAAAAATTAGGGTTTTTGCTTTTGGGAAGAAATCAAGCTCTAAGGTAAGTTTTAATTAAACCTTGTTAGTTATTAATCTTTAATCATGAATATGATGGATAATTAGGGTTCATTAAATCTATAATTAATGGTATAATGATCATGTTATAATGATTAGGATTGAATTAGAAGCTTATGGGTGTAATTGGTTAAACTTAAAACGCGTTAGAATTTGATTTAGATTAGGGCAGAATTTAGGGCTGTGTTGTTTGACTGATATCTCAAGGATAGTAATAGCTTTTGTCAAGTTTCTGGTGCCTATAACGTAGCTCAGAGAGTCTAGTTTTCAGAACAGCCGGCCTCGAAGGTTATGAGGTCGGGAAGTCATTCAAACGTTGGTTGCAAGAAAAGTTGTTAGAGCAGTAAATACGGGTCAGATTTAGGTCAGATTACAAGGTATAAAACCCCCACTTAAAATTCGAATTTAGCTTAGCCCTTCTACAGGAGTTTAGTTCTATGTGTCTATTAGAAATCCCCCAAAGGAGAGCTTCTGATTTGGAGCCTAAGTATGGTTTTTAGGTCTAAACGTTTTAGTGTGCAAACAGATCCGAATTGGGACTGTTTTAAAGTTTGATTTTCTTAGGAGTACTTGTGCATCTAAATGGCTCTTGGGGATCATGAGGTAGTTAATATGCTCATATATTAATATAGGTAATTTTTGGTATGAATTATGTAGGTCAGTAAGTAGAGGTTTTGAGTACGTTAAGTCACATTAAAATTCTGTAGTTTTGAACAAATTGTGACTAACTAGTGAAACTTGTTAATGAAGTGGTTAAAGTTGGGTATGGTTTCGGGGTGACCCATTGGGATAATAAAACACCTTAGACATCCATCATATGATTGTTACATGTGCATTAAGCTTTTGTCTTAGTAGCGTGTAACACGAGTTATTTTGTTGTTTAGATTTGTGCTAGTTGTTTGTGAAGTTTTTTGTTGTAATCTTTTGGAAAGCTAAGCAAAGGTGAGTTTCATAGCCCCTTTTTCTCATGTTATTTTGGGGTGAGAATGATGCTTGTCTTGTTTTCGTGTTAAAATGTTTTTAAGCTTGCTATAGTTATGTGTATTGGATCATTGGCACGTTCCGTCCCGTTGTGTTGCGATATGATATGTTTGGTATTGTGGATCCCAATATGTAAAACAAGGTGTGATGGTGGTAAGACTGCGTGAGCTAATATGAAACCATGTAGCGCACACATGTAGTTGATATGATTGTGGATCGTAGGCACGTTCCGTCCCGTTGTTGTTATTTGTTGTCATGAATTGTTTGGATTATGTTTTGCATGTCATTTATTGACGAGACCTCTTTCTCATTAATAAAGACACCATTAGATTTTGGGTATTGTTATGACACTTTGTGTCTTTGCTTTACTTTAGTTTTCATTTTAGTATTCTCTATATAGACACCATGTGTTGTGATGATATCCATTCTTGTATACGCCTTGCGTTTTCGACTTGGCGGGGTGTGACAGATTGGTATCAGATCCATTGGTTATAGAGAACTAGGTGGTTGAGCCAAGACTATAGCTTAAGGGTCCCTCATATAGTTGCATTTTAGGGCATAAGTGTTTGTGTACGTATATACCGTATGTTCCCGCTACCTAAAAGCTTTGAAATTCTTTCTATTTTGAATTACTACTATATAATATGAAATATATACTTTTTCATTATGAGGATCTAATAGTATATACCCCTTTGTTATTGTTTTAGTCATGTCTTCCCCTACCCCTAGGAGATATGGTTGAGAGATTGTTTATCTCACTGGACTCGCGGAGTTGGGTGACTTTTGAGAGAGAAAAGCCAAACCCAAGCGAGGCCCAATATAAGTTTATTTCATTTTCTACCTCGATGCGTTGCTATATTCGAGGATTGATTTTATATTTTGGGCCACGATGTGACTTCTGTTTCGTTTGGTCGATTGAGATTTTATGGTTCGTTAGATGGATTACCATGTTTGAGTTATATTTGGATTATTATTAAGTGCTATGTGGTAGATGTGTGTTGTCATTGAGATGTGTGGTCTTGAAAGTAAGTACACGTGTAAAAAAGGTGCAATTATAATTATGGTCGCGAACATAATTATAAAGGCAACACACACGTGGACTTGTGACTTTGATTGTATTGATCATTGTTGCTTGTATGTATTATATAAGGATGTAAGTCTGGATAGTTGTGCAGATGGTAGTATAGATGTGATGTGAGATCCTGTGAGGATGGTTGTGTGGTTAGAGAATTCCTCTCTTAACCAATTGGGCGATTATATTAGGTTGGGTTGTGTAGATGATAAGGTTCCCTTTCATCTATCGTTTGGAGATACATCAGATACCTATTGGTATTGGCATCGCGATTCTTAAGTTGGTTCGTTAGCTCGTTGTTCGTTGAGATATCCAACGCTCGTGTTGGTATTCTAGGGTGTTATCATAGAACTAGTGTTCTATGTTCTCCGTTTGGCATTTTGATTGTTTTCCTTTGTCTAAAGGTGACGATACTTTTTGGTTTGGTTCTAAGACCAGTAGTATGGATGAGTCCTTATGGTTGTTTGGTTTGTAAGAGTTCTTGTCGTGTTCGTTTTCAAGTAAATTAATATTCTGGTATTGGAATTCTTAAGGTATTTTGGAGTCTATTTTGCTATCATGATGTTTTTTTTTGTTGTGAGTCATAAATTCCATTTGAAAGTAAGTTTGTTGTAGTTGATACCATATTGTTTAGGTGTTAAAAACTTCTTTTAAAAATAAATTATATAAATAAAATGCAACACGTTTTTTTTTTCAAAATCATCTTTTGATTTCTTTTATGAAAACCATAATTAAAATAAGTTTATGAAAATTTTATTTAAATTTATTTTTACACTTAAAATTATTTGCATTATTAACTAAGGTGATTCTATTATTTTAAAATGATTGGTATAAGGTTATGAGGGAAAGTTTCCTTGGGTAAAAAATCGGTTTTGGTACAAAGGTTCTTAATCTTTTAATTAATGGGTCGTGGTACGTGGTATTATTCGTTGGGGGTGTTTCTAGCAATCGTTGATGCGTTTGTTAGGTCGGAGGTTCGTTCTTCTTGTTGACGTTTACATTCGGTTGATTTTTTTTTCTTTTTGGAATCGTGTGATTTTTGGGTCCATACCAATTGGTGCATGTGAAGTTTGAAATTTCCTCATGGCGTGGTGCTAGAGTTGGTGTTAGGACGTATCTTCTGGGTGGTGCGATTGATGGTAGCGAAGCGAATGGAATTATTCGCGATCCCAAGTTGGAATTAGAGAGTTCTCGTTTTACTTTTGATTTAGTACCTCTTAGTTATGAGAGTGTTGATGTAGTCGTAGGAGAGAATTGGTTGTTGAGACATAAGGCTGAGATGGTATGCCACGAGAAGGTAGTTAAAATGCCTTGGTAATTTAGAGAGTGCTTAAGGTTCATGGAGAAAACGAACTAAAGAGGATACGAGGTCTCGTAGGAGTACCAAGGAAGATGAGTTGAGATTATGTGATATCTTTGTAGTATGTGAGCCCTCTAAAGTGTTCCTAAGGAATTAGTAGGTTTTACCCCTCGTCGTAGAATGGGATTTTGTATGGAATTAGTACAAGGAGCGACGTCGATTTGCGAAGGCTCGTGTCGTTTGACGTCTTTAGAAAGGAAAGAGGTGTGGAATGATTATAGGAGTTGCAAGGTGAGGGTTGGTTTGAATGGTAACTTGTTGTGGGAAGTGTTTGTATTGCTTGGTAGGAAGAAAGGTGGGTAGTTTGGAATGTGCATAGATTATCTCGAGAAGAGTGAGATAGAAAATTCGTATGCGATATCACCAATGGAGGGTGCACGGGGATGACGTAGCCAAGACTGTTTTTAGGATGCGTAATGGACACGTTGAAGTTTACGGCTATGCCTTTTGGGTTAACCAATGTCGCAACGGTTTTCATGAAGTTAATGAGCCGGGTGTGCATGGCCGTATATAGACAAGCTAGTTAACGTATATATACAGATGATATTTTAAACCGACCTGAAGTCTAAGGAGGAGTACGAGCCGCACGTGAAGATGATCGTGGAGTCACTGAAGGAAGAGAAGATGTACGTGAAGTTTTCCAACAACGTGGAAGTGGAGCAAAGAGGAAGCTATCTAGATGTGGAAGGAATCAAATGGGTAATGAGCCAATCTTGGCATTGCCGGAAGGAGCAGACGATTTCGTAGTATATTATGACGCGCGAAGCAAGGATTTGAAAGCATGCTTGGAAAAAGGGAGAAGGTGATTGCTTGTACGTCGTGACAACTGAAGGTTCTTATGAAGGATTGCATGACTAACGTGGTAGGTTTTGCCTTATAATGCTAGAGGCATTAAGTGAACGAGACATAGAGAGTAATCTATACGGATCATGAATGTCTCCAACACACTTTCAATCGGAAGGATTGAACATGAGGCAAAGGTGATGGATGGATGTTATTTAGTGAGTTTGATTTCGAGGCCAAGTACCATCTGGGAAAGGCAAATGTAGATGTTGTACCGTGGAGTAGGAAGAAGGAGTGAAGCCAAGAATGAGTTCGAGATAGATGTACGACGATCCGATCTAGGTTTGAGAAAAGGATGTTGGTGGCATAAGATAAGATGTCCAAAGCAAAGAACGCGTCAACATAAGATGTTGCGTGGCTTGGACCAACGAGTGTGAAAAGAGATGGAGAGTGGTTCATATTGGTTAGACAAGGTTCGGACCTCCATTTGGAGAGATGTAAGGACCTTGGCTATTGAAGAGGCGTATACGACAAAGTATTCTATCCATCCTGGAGCGGATACGATGTTGTGTGGTTTTAGGTTAACTAATCGATGGCTGAGTATGAAGAAGGATATAGCTAGTTGCGGTAGTAAGTATTTAGCGTATTTGGAAGTGGAAGTTGAGTATCAAGGGTCTTCAGGATTGTTGCTACAACCTGAGTTACCCGAGTAGAAGTGGGAAAGGATAACTAAGGATATTGTTGTCAAGTTACCAAGTGTGAGTAGTGGATACGATGCGATTTGGGTGTAGTCAATGGACTGACTAAGTCACCCCATTCCTAGCTATGCTTAGGACAAGTATGGTAGATTTTAGAGGTAATTGGAATACTCACTTTCGTGAGATGAGTTTTTCCCTAAGGTGGGGATTATCATTCGAGTATGGATGTGCTTCATTTGAAGCATGGTATGGAAAGGAATGTAGGTTACCGTTTTATGGGCCGTAACTGGAGAGAGTGAGTTGAATGGATCGAATTTGGTACAAGAAACAACCAACAAGATAGTGGTAATACAGGAAAGGCTTGAGGCAGCCAAATTGTCGAAAGAGTTAGCTTGGTAGTAGTGGGAAACTTTTGAATTAATGCTGGTAGGTTATGGGTGGTTGAAGGTCTCACCTTGGAGAGGTGTAGTACGTTTGGAAAGAAAGACAAGTTAGAACCGAGTTATGTAGGACCATTTGAGATCCTTGGATGGATTGGGCCTATAGTTCGGTTGAGAATTTCTGTCTTATGAGCTGAGTATCGGAAATTAGATTGGGAGGTGCTAAAAGTTTGAGTAAACCTGAATTTGCGTGGATTCTTTAGATACGTTGAGCTTTGTAACATCTTACATCTTAATTTTGAGAGAACAGTTCTCGTTGATGAGTTTTGCGAGGTTAAGATATAAAATACGTTGTTACAACAACTTAAGGGTTTTGATGAGTTTTCTCGATGACGAGCGAGGTTCATGTAGTGGGATGCTTCTTTTCGTTTGGGGTTGTTGTGTTGCTAATTGCACCCTTGTGGGGGTAAGCAAAGTCATTAGCAGTTGGATTCGGATTGTGGAAGTTAGTCGAGATTAAGGTTGACAAGACTCTTTGTTTTGTTAAGGAACCGTTGATGTTGTGGACCGAGAGGTCATCAGTAAAAGCGTAGTATGATGGCGTCAGTGAAAGATCGTTGGGATTCGAATTGTGGTCCTGAGCTTACTTGGGAACGCAAGGATCAAATGAGGTCTAAGTGTCTTCAGTTATTTTTCGATAGTGCTAATGCCTCGAGTAGTTAAATCTCAGGACGAGATTTTCTCAAGGTGGGGATACTGTGACAACCTTGGCTTGAGCAGGTTGGTCAAACTATAATGTTGACCTAAATATCTGTTCTATAAGTATGGGTTATGTGTTATATGTGTTTATACGTATTTATATGTGTTTGTGTGAGAAATGTAAGATTGCATAATCAATCCATTGAGTGTGACCGTCTCATTGGGATTGAATTTGTGTTGGATTTTGTGAAATTCATTTCGTTCACTTTTGGTGACAAGGAAATGATTTTGGTAATTGAAGCGGTTTCGTGTTAATTGTGTAAGTAATTATACGTATACGTATTTATGTGTTAGCAATATTAGGAAGATATTAGGTTCTAGTAGTAAGGATATGAAAGAAATGAAATTTCTATTTTTGAAATGTTAGGTTTAATAAAAATGAAAAGTTAATTATTTTTAAAAGTCTAGTAAATTGCGTTTACGCAAAAAGGTATACTCAAATAAGCTTAGGTTTTTATAAAAACATAAGGTAAAGCAAATAATTAAGTAATTAATAAATATTTTTTTTTATACATGAATAGTAAAAAACAATTTTTAGAAGAAAAAAGAGTTTTAAAAGGAAACAAATACTAATTAGACTTTATCTATAATTAGTTTGTGGGCCTATAAATACAAAATAAAATCCCATAACCCTCCCCCTTGTGAGATCGGTTGAACAAAGAGAAAAGAGGAGAAAAAATTAAGGTTTTTGCTTTTGAGAATAAATCAAGCTCTAAGGTAAGTTTTAATTAATCCTTGTTAGTTATTAATCTTTAATCATGAATATGGTGGATAATTAGGGTTCATTAAATCTGTAATTAATGGTATAATGACCATGTTATAATGATTAGGGTTGAATTAGAAGCTTATGGATGTAATTGGTTAAACTTAATTCGCGTTAGAATTTGATTTAGATTGGGGCAGAATTTAGGGCTGTGTTGTTTTCCTAATATCTCAATGATGGTAATAGATTTTGTCAAGTTTCCGGTGCCTATAACGTAGCTCAGAGAGTCTAGTTTTCAGAACATCCGGCCTCGAAGGTTTATGAGGTCGGGAAGTAATTCAAACGTTGGTTGCAAGAAAAGTTGCCAGAGCAGTAAATATGGGTCAAATTTAGGTCAGATTACGAGGTATAAAACCCCCACTTAAAATTCGAATTTAGCTTAGCCCTTCTACAGGAGTTTAGTTCTATGTGTCTATTAGAAATCACCCAAAGTAGAGATTCTGATTTGGAGTCTAAGTATAGTTTTTAGGTCCAAACTTTTTAGTGTGCAAACATATCCGAATTGGGACTGTTTTGAAGTTTGATTTTCTTAGGAGTACTTGTGCATGTAAATGGCTCTTGGGAATCATGAGGTAGTTAATATACTCATAAATGAACATAGGTGATTTTTGGTATGAATTATGGAGGTCAGTAAGTAGAGGTTTTGAGTACGTTAAGTCACGTTAAAATTCTGTGATGTATGACGTGGTGGTTTTGTAGGTGTTTAGTGTGGGGGGATATGTGAGGGGATGGGCATAATGGCAATCTGATTGTAGCGCCCTGGTGTGGGGTGGTGGGTTGCGTGTGATGGTTGAGCCGTGTGCGTCATCTGGGTAATTGGATTTGTGTTGGTTTTGTGGTTGCGATTTTGTGGGAGGAAATTCTATTTCGTTCACTTTGATGTACAAGGGAAAAAATGATGGATTTTTTGGTGGAGTTGGGGGAGTGAAATGTTGTTGAAGGCGGGTATTTCGTTTTCGCGGGGGTGTGTTGTAATGTGTAAGTTGTTGGGTGTGGTAGTTGTGGGGTATGGGGGGTAAGTAATTATACGTTTTGATACGGTCTTGTATGGTGGTTAGAATTTGTAGAGTAATGATTTAGTAGGGAGGGATGTAAGGTTTGTGTAGGTGTGGGGTGCTGGAGCTTGGAGTAGTGTTGAGAAAAGGAAGGAGAGGAAAAAGAGGAATAGGGAGAAAAGAGATTGGGTGGGTGGGGGGGGGGGGGGGGGAGGAGGAGAGGAATGAGCAATGGAAATGTGTTTGATGTTTTGGAGGAGATGGTTTGTTTAATAGACAAACATGAAAGAGTGTTGTTTTTATAATTTATGTTTTTGTTTGTTTTTGGTGTTGAGGTCTGAGTGTCTAGTGGGTAAGTTGCGTTGCGTGTTATTGTTGACTCAAAGAATGTGGGGATGGTGGAGGGTGGGGGGGGGGGGGGCGGTGGGAGTGGGGCTGGGGCGTGAGAGGTTGGGTGGAGGGGGGATGGGAGGCTGCTGGAAATAAGGTAAGCTTATGGTTTGTCTAATTTTGTTAAGTAAGTTTAGGTAAAAGCAAGATAATTAAGTACATTAATAAGATACAATAAATAAAAATATTTGTCTTTATATACATGTATGTAAATAGTAAAAAACGAATTTTAGAGGAAGAAGAAAAATAAGAAAAAAATAGAATTTTAAGAAAGGAAAAACAAGAATACTGAATTAGATCTGGGTGAGTTTCTGAGATAACTGTAATTGGGGGTCTAGGAATAACATACAAATATAAAATGCCCTAACCTCCCACCTTTGTGGGCGAGTGGGGGAGTCGGGGCCGGTGGCGAAGAGAGAGGAGAAAAGGGAGGAAGAATTAGGGTTGTTTGCTTTTGGATTGCAGGAATAACGAAATCAAACTCTTAGGTAAGTTTTAATTAATTATTATGATTGGGAATTATAGGGTTTTGTGTGCTAAATTGAGAAATTGTGAATGATATAATAACATGTTATAGATGGGATTAGGGTTTAATTAAGAAAGGGCTTATGGATGTAATGGTTACACTTAATTCGCGTTTGAAATTTGAGTGTAGGATTGAGGCAGAATTAGGGCTTGTGTGTGTTCGGGCCATAATCGTGCTAATGAAGTGGTAATAGCTTTTGTCAAGTGTCCGGGGTGGGTACCTATAATTGTAGGCTCAGAGAAGTCTAGTTGTTGTCGAGCGAAGACATGCCGCGGCCTCATAGTCGGAAGGAGGTTTATGAGGTGGTGTCGGGAAGTCATTTCAAAGTTGGTGGTTGCCTCAAAACACGTTGTTGTCAAGAGCAGTAGTAATAAGCGGGGCCAGATTTAGTGTTAGATGTACGAGGTATTTATAAAAAACCTCGCCCACTTTAAGATTCGCATTTAAGCTTTTTATCCTTTTAGACTGATAGAGTGAATTTCTATGTGTCTAAGATTAAACTTGTCCATAAATTTTTGTGCGTTCTTAGTGTGTTGTGGTTAGGGGAGTGAGTTGGTGTTTTGTGTTTGTTTAGGGGGGGGGCTTTCATACTTGTTAGGGGGTGGTTTGTGTGTGGAACAATGGCTTTGTGGCAGGAGGGGTGTCTGTTTGGCAATCAGGATCAGATCCCGAATGTTTGGAGACTGGTTGTTTGTTGGACAGTAGATGGTTTGATTCGTGTTATTAGGAGGTGAGGGGAGTAAGTTGAGGTAAGGAGGGGTGAGGTAGAGGTACTTGGGGGGGATGGTGGGTCGTGTTGTGCCTTTTTTGGCATGTAAAGTGGTAAGATGGCTCGGTAGTGGAGGAATCATATGGATAGTGGGTAAGTATGACGCTATAAGGTGGATGAACATAGGTGATTGTGTTGGTGCCATGAATTTAGTTGTATGGGATGTTTCGAGTTTAAAGAGTAGAGATGGAGTGGGATAAATGAGGGGAGTACGAGTAGGAGATGTTTGAGACGATAAGTGAGTCGCGTCAGAAAAGTTCTATATTTTCGGGGTGTTGGGGGGTGTTGTCCAGGTAGGGGAGGAGGTGGGGGGGTAAATTGTCCAAGACTTGTGTGAAAAAATGTGTGGGTGTCGTTGGTAAAACGAATGGTTAATGTTAGGCATGGGTGTAGGGTGGAGTTGATGACCAGTTAATGCGAGGGTAACTAAAAACACCTCTGTAGACGTCCATCATATAGAATTGGTTACATTGTGGCATTAAGCTTTTGGGCTCGGCTTAGTAGCGTGTTAAGACACGAGTTATTTTGTTGTATAGATTTTGTGCTAGTGCTGTTTGTGAAGCTTATTGTTGGTAGCTTTTGGAAAGCTAAGCAAAGGTGAGTTTTCGATAGCGCCCCTTTTTGTACTCATGGTTATTTTGGTGGAGAATTGTTGTTGGTCTGTCTGTCTTGTGCTTGTTCTGTTGTTTGTTGTTGTGTGTTTTTGTCTTGTCTTGTTGAGGTTAGTTGGTATGTTGTTAGTGATTTGGATTTGGGGGGGTAATGGTCCTACCCAGTGGTTAGATGAGATTGTGACATTCGTGTGCCTACTTTGTGGGGTTAAGATCTTTTGGAGGGGGTAATTCAATCCTTGGGATATTGTGGACTTCTTGGTATTCAAGAGTCTGGAATTGGGGATTTCTTTTCCTTTCTATGAATATTAGTGGAAAGCGGCTGAGGTACGGGCTACCTCATTGTTTTGGTGTGCTTGTGGATCGTGGGCACGTTCCGTCCCGTTGTTGTTACTTGTTGTCATGAATTGTTTTGGTAATTGCAGCAGCTAATTAAAAGTTTATTTTGGATTTTGTTGTTTGTCGTAAACCTATGATTCTCGCTCAACTTTATGTTGACGTTTTAAGCATCATTTTCAGGTGAGCTTAATGGTGCTAAGATAGAGCGAAGTGGCTAGAAGAGACCGTAGGATGCTTGGAGTTTATTTATGCGTTCTGTTTTGAATAATTACGTTTGCATGAATTGTTTGGATTATGTTTTGCATGTCATTTATTGACGAGACTCTTTCTCATTAATAAAGACACCATTAGGTTTTGGGTATTGTTATGACACTTTGTGTCTTTGCTTTACTTTAGTTTTCATTTTAGTATTCTCTATATAGACACCATGTGTTGTGATGATATCCATTCTTGTTTACGCCACGCGTTTCTGCCTTGGCGGGGTGTGACAGTTACCCCTTGAGTCAGGAAATGGTCCCATAAAGTCCAGTCCCCAAATATCAAAGACCTAACATACTTGAATATTGTTATGAGAGCGTCTCGTCCGCGGATGAAAATGGGACATCACTTTCAATATTTCCCTTTCATCTTCTCCTGATTTCTGGAACATGCGGTGGTTACTTCGTTACATAGTGTTTGAGATATCCTTGAAAGAGTATTGGTCCAATAAGAATCCTGGGTTTCATAAATTTTTGCTTCCCATGACTTGAAGTCAACATCGCATGATGTCCCCTGGTTAGACCAGAATGCAGTGTTCCAGAAATTGAACAAGGATTGTCACATCCAGCGCGGACACCCTTTCTCATTACCATTGTCCGGATGTATAATCTAAATGTGATGGTCATCCAAAGATAATTCTGTGCACGTTGGAAAGAAAAACTGCTTTTTCTTTTCTAGGTGTTATTCGGGGTGGAAGGTGACTCCGTTTTCCAAGAATGTAGTGAGCAACATCCGGGCGTACCATGGCTCTTCAGTATTTAGCTGGCTTTCAATATCATCAAATGCTCATCACGGAAATTTGTCTTCGATGTTCATCTTTCGGCCTCTAAATTTCCCCTATATCGGATTGCCTCGAGGTCTTGATAGGTGATTTAGCAGCTCCAAAGTTTTTTGTCCTTTTGTTTTTCTTGTATCTCGATTATTGAATCTCTTGAGAGAAGCAGTACCATATGATGAGGCCTTGGTTTGGACCAATCTTGTTTACTAAAGACACATACTTTAAAGTAGAGGGGGGGATGCGATCAGAATAGAAAATAGTTGTGTTGATTAAAATGAGGATGAAAGGGGCGGAAAATTTGTTCAAAGGCGGAAGACGGGGCCTGCTAGGAGAGTTCCTTTTCGATGGTGGGGTAATGTTGCTTGGGCAGTCATTTAGAGTTTTGCTAGACGTAATATATAGTTTGAATTTTCCGTCGTATTCTTTGGTCCTTAGCGGACTTGCCGCCCGACAGCAATATCGCCTAGCGGCGCACATTAATTCGAAAAGGGCATACTTCCAATTCTGGAGATATTATGGATAGACGCGGTGTCAATCTTTCTTTCAGTTTTATTAAAGTGGCTTTTTACAATCTTCGGAGAAAAAATCTAAAATTGGCGTCTTTCATTAAAGTTGTGGTCATTGGTTTGGAAATCATGGGAAAATCTTTTAGGAATTTGCGATAAATAAAACAGCATGCCCGAAAGAAACTTCTAATGTGCCCTATATATTTGTGGGGAGAGAGGTAATTGTGGCGAGCTACGTATCGAATGTTGTAGCGTTTGTCAATCTTCGAATCCTTTTCCAGATATTTTATGCCCCAAAACAATACCTTCTTTTACCATAAAATGACATTTTTCCCTAAGTTTAATGACAAGGTTGGTCTCTTTCACAATCTACCATAAGCATTTGATTCGTAGATTTAGGTTAAGACCTTCTTTTTCTGTTAGTTTAGATGTGAAAGATCACTTGGACATGTTTCATTCTCCCCTTCAAGTAGTGGATCTAGTAAGAAGGAAAGTCATTTGAGCAGCTCTGGTTTTTTTTGTCGCAATTTCGATGGCACGTAGCGAGAGAATAGAGTGCAGGTTGGGAGATTTATTGGATTGCATTCAACGTTTTTTTCGCTTAGCGTTTCTTCTTGTTCCTGTGTTTCTTGTGAATATGGCGTATTGATATGATCAATACGTCGTATTGGTGTCTCATAGTTAGGCCAACGACTTTCAAAATTGGGTCGATTGACGCTATCTTCCAGGTTTTCATTTTCCAGTAGTTCTTGGGCTGCTGATTGTATGACCGTGTCCAAATCGTCAATCCCGTAACATTCATCGTCCTCTATACGAGGTTTTTTCATTGATTGGTCGATGTCAAAAATCACTTCCTCGCTTCCAACCCTAAGTGTTATCTTTTTGTTAAATACATCAATCATTGCTCGGGCGGTTGCTAGAAATGGCCTTCCCAAGATTATCGAGATTCTAAAATCTTCGCGCATATCTAAGATAACAAAATCAATAGGGAGAACGAATTTATCAATCTTTATGAGCACGTCTTCTGCTATTCCCCACGGGTACTGAATGGATCTGTCTGCTAGTTCCAAGCTTATTCTTGTTGGTTTTGGTTCCCATAAGCCTAGTTTCTCATACATCGTGTAAGGCATTAGGCTTATACTAGCTCCAAGGCCTGCTAAAGCATTATCAATATGTAAATGCCCAATATTGCATGGTATAGTGAAGCTTCCTGGGTCTTTTTCTTTAGATGGAAGTTTATTTAACAAGACTGCAGAGCATCTTCAGTTATTTGTTAACTGTGCATGACTCCTCTAATCTGCTGTGTTTTACACTTTGTGTCTTTGCTTTACTTTAGTTTTCATTTTAGTATTCTCTATATAGACACCATGTGTTGTGATGATATTCATTCTCGTTTACGCCTCGCGTTTCTGCCTTGGCGGGGTGTGACAGTTACCCCTTGAGTCAGGAAATGGTCCCATAAAGTCCAGTCCCCAAATATCAAAGACCTCACATACTTGAATATTGTTTTGAGGCATCTCGTTCCGCAATGAAGTGTTCCCTGATTTCTGACATGCGTCGCACTTCGTTACATAGTCTTTAGCATCCTTAAAGATACTGGGCCAATAGAATCTTGTTTCATAAACTTTTATTCCTATTATTGAAGCACCATGATGTCCCCCGGTTAGACCAGAATGGCAGTGTTCCAAAATTACAAGGATTTCACATCCAGCGACGCACCTTCTCATTACATTGTCCGGACATAATCTAAATGTGCATGGTTCATCCCAAAAATAATACTTCACTTGAAAGAAAAACTGCTTTTTCTTTTCTAGTGTCTATTCGGGAGGCACTACTTTTCCAACAATGTAGTTGACAAAATCCGCGTACCATGGCTCTTCATTATTTAGCTTGGCTTTCAATATCATCAAATGCTCATCAGGAAATTTGTCTTTGATTTCATCTTCGGCTAATTCCCCTATATTCGGATTCTCGAGTCTTGATAAGTGATCAGCAGCCAAGTTTTTCGCTCCTTTTTTATCTTTTATCTCGATATTGGATCCTTAAAGAAGCAGAACCCATCTGATAAGCCTTGGTTTGGCATCCTGTTTGCTGAACAAATACTTTAAAGCAGAATGATCAGTGTAGACAATAGTTTTTGATAAAATGAGATAAGGGCGAAATTTGTCAAAGGAGAAGACGGCTGCTAGAAGTTCCTTTTCGGTGGTGGTGTAATGTGATTGGGCATCGTTTAGAGTTTTGCTAGCGTAATAGATAGGTTTGAATTTTCCGTCTATTCTTTGTCCTAAGACTGCCCCCACTGCAAAATCCCTGGCGTCGCACATTAATTCGAAAGGCATACTCCAATATGGAGATATTATGATAGGCGCGGTGGTCAATCTTTCTTTCAGTTTATTAAATGCCTTTTTACAATCTTCAAAAAAATCAAACTTAGCATCTTTCATTAAAAGTTGGGTCATTGGTTCAGAAATCATGGGAAAATCTTTTATGAATCTGCGATAAAACCCAGCATGCCCCAAAAAACTTATAATGCCCTTTACATTTGTGGGATAAGGTAATTTGGCGATTACATCAATTTTAGCTTTGTCAACTTCGATCCTTTTCCCAGATATTTTATGCCCAAAAACAATACATTCTTTTACCATAAAATGGCATTTTTCCTAATTTAATACAAGGTTGGTCTCTTCACATCTACCGAGCATTTTATATAGATTATTAAGACATTCTTTTTCTGTTAGTTTAGACGAAATAATTATTGGACAAGTTTCATCTCCCTTCAAGTAAGCGTACTCTAAGTGAGAAGGTAAGTCTTTGAGCTCTGTTTTTTTTTGTCAATTTTGATTGCACTAGCAGAATAGAGATGCTCGCTTAGCGTTTCTTCTTGTTCCTGTGTTATTTGTGAATATGGTGTATTGATATGATCAACACGCCGTATTGGTGTCTTATAGTTAGGCCAACGACTTTCAAAATCGGGTCGATTGATGCTATCTTCCAAGTTTTCATTTTCTAGTAGTTCTTGGGCTGCTGATTGTATGACCGTGTCCAAATCGTCAATCCCGTAACATTCATCGTCCTCTATACGAGGTTTTTTCATTGATTGGTCGATGTCAAAAATCACTTCCTCGCTTCCAACCCTGAGTGTTATCTTTTTGTTAAATACATCAATCATTGCTCGGGTGGTTGCTAGAAATGGCCTTCCCAAGATTATCGAGATTCTAGAATCTTCGCGCATATCCAAGATAACAAAATCAATAGGGAGGACGAATTTATCAAT
Source organism: Tanacetum coccineum (assembly GCA_026074375.1). Classification (NCBI taxonomy): domain Eukaryota; kingdom Viridiplantae; phylum Streptophyta; class Magnoliopsida; order Asterales; family Asteraceae; genus Tanacetum; species Tanacetum coccineum. Next base: position 48,977 of record BQNB010005270.1, on the reverse strand, counting down.
CTTTATGAGCACGTCTTCTGCTATTCCCCGCGGGTACTGGATGGATCTGTCTGCTAGTTCCAAGCTCATTCTTGTTGGTTTTGGTTCCCCTAAGCCTAGTTCCTCATACATCGTGTAAGGCATTAGGCTTATACTAGCTCCAAGGTCTGCTAAAGCATTATCAATATGTAAATGCCCAATATCACATGGTATAGTGAAGCTTCCTGGGTCTTTTTCTTTAGATGGAAGTTTATTTAACAAGACTGTAGAGCATCTTTCATTCATTGTTACCGTGCAGGCCTCCTCTAATCTTGCTTTATATGATAGTAGACCCTTTAGAAACTTAGCATACTTTGGCATTTATGCAAGAGCTTCAGTGAATGGGATGTTTATATGGAGTTGTTTAAGATTTTCTAGGAATTTTCTTTGTTAGGCTTCCTCTTTTTCCTTTCTCAATCGGTGGGGGAAATGTATTGATGATGGTTGCAGTTTGTTAGTTTGATTTTTTTTGTTCGGTTTTGATGATTTCATCTGGAGTCATTGGTTCGTCGTGATGGGGTAACGGGTGTTTAATGGTATTTGTGTTGTCGCCAATTGGTTTGGTTGTGGATTTTCTTCCTCTAGTGGTTAGTCCTTTGGCCTCACATCCTACCATTTGGGCTTTATTGATTGCCTCGACAGCCCGTATATTTCGAATTCAAGTTCGCCTAGTGAGTTGTTTCTTTCTTTAAGGAGGAGCTCATTGTTTGTTCTGAATTCTCTAATGAATGCATCCATTTTCTCGTGTTCTAGTTTTCCTTCCTCAATGAATTTATTCACTATTTCTTCCATTGATAATCTCCTTTTAAGGTAAGAAAACTAGAATGGGTCGAGCAATGTCCCTGTCATGAAAGACATAATTCAAAGTAAAGCTATTCTAATATAATTAAATCTATAGAAATTTTAGCGAGCTATTATTGATACGTCGTATATGAGTGAATGAATACGGTGTATGGTCAGCATAAACTTGATATGCTGTAGCTGGAACAAAGAACTGAGTACGTTGTATTTAACTGGTGGATACGGCGTAACAGGAGATCAGACAGAACAAAATACTAAAAAAACAATTAAATGCGAGAATTTAAACAAACAATTTAAAACACACAATGCGAATAAATACAAATAGAATTTAAATAATTAGATTACACTAATTTAAATTAATGGTTAGAAATACTAATAAGAATAAGGTTTAATTATTTCACTCCCCGGCAACGGCGCCAAAAACCTGATGTGCTGTCGTGTAGGGTCAATTATTTGATTATCAAGTTTTAAATTTATATTTAGCCGACAAACCTAAAACAACACTTTAACGAGCAGTGTACCCGATCAAGATGGAGTTCGCGGTAAGTAGGGTGTCGAACACTAAGAGTGGAATATTAATCTTATATTCTATCAGTATTTTAATTAGTCTATTTACTGGTTAAACCTATGCTATGTACGCTGTCTATTGATATGGGGGGTTTTTAGCCTGAGAGACTGGCACAGGTTTGGTGGAAACAAATACCAATTAAATACACAATAAACACAAAAGAAGAAGATTAGAAGATAGAAAAGCAATACAAGCCAAATGATAGAAACCCGTATTAGCCATATTAAATCTGGTTCAATGTTGGTTTGTTTGTTTTAGTGCAATGATTTACTTATCTCGAAGTGGCATATCATTCTTAAGACTTAAGCAGGACATCATCTTAAGACCTAGACACGATTAATCCTGTCACAATTAACGCATCCGCATAAAGCATCCTTTAGTTTAATTATAATCTACTTTAGAGAATTAAAGCAGTGGTGATCCTGTTAAAACCCTAGCCCAACGGGACTTTACCCACTTATTGTTTGACGGTGTTTTTATATACTGGTAGTCCACTATTCTAATCTTTATCAGTTAATTAAGAGCATGATTGCTGAAACATAAACGGGTCACCTATTGGTCCAACTAAGCTCGTAATCAAAAGACAAAGATAGAACGTTATTTGTGATCCTATTGGTCCATTAATATGAAACACGATGTGGAGAACTATCCCGGTATCTAGATTACTTGGTTCGTATCACTAGATCTAGCTGAATGATAGGTCACATATTCAAACACATAAACAAGTATGAGGTGATAAACATAATTAAATAATCAACAATAAATTAAGAAATCAATTTTGAAACAAACCAAACATTGAACTTTCATTAATATGGCTAATACCCGAGGGTATTAGCCCACAACCATTGTTATTATACAAGCGTAATCAAACAATGAAAATCGAACGATTAAGAGAGAAAAAGTTACACGGTGTCTTCTATGGATTCATGATCAATGCTTGACCTTGGTAGCTGATCTTCTCTTCTAAGATTCGTCTTTAGTGAGTATGGTATAAAGAATATGATATTGCACAATGAAAACTTGTTTTTGAGTCTTCTATTTATAGTGTCTGTTGGGAATTATTGATTTGATGATACAAAAACAATGATACAAAAAGTATGATAAAATAATGAAACAAGAAGGTGCTAATTCGACATTATGGAATTCTACAAAAGATGGAGGATCCTAGAAGACTTCCTTAAAAGATAAAGATCAAAGATTAGGAAAAGATTTAGTTTTGTAATACAATTAGATTTCCTTTGTAAGTCTTATAGACTCTCTATATAAAGAGATCCCTAGACATTGTTTATGTGTATCCTAGACGTCTAATGTGTGTTTAAGGTGTTTCAATCATGTAGTCAGGAAACACCAGGCGATCTCACCACTGGAGATCATCTTAGCCCTAAGGTCAAGGTGTTCTTGATCCCTGTTATAGGTAGGTAACCGTTCTATTCTGATCAAATAGAATTGGGGCTTGTATGAATGTAAAACCTTGTGAAAATAACATTGTTCTTTATTTATATTCCGCTACGTATCTACATACTTTGTTATTTTTGATACTAGGAGCTTAAACGGTTCTTAACAATTGGTATCAGAGCCAAGTGGCTCATGATCTAGGATCTACAAGGTTTTACAATCAAAGAAAGAAAATTTTGTATTCAAAGAAACCTAAAAAATTCGATTTTGGTTTCTATTTTTGTCACTTTTTGCACAACTGTGGTAAAAATGAGATATCTCATTCGTTAACCGTTGGATCTTAACAAAATTTTTATTGAAGGTTCTTTACTCATAAAGGCATATTCTCACCAGAGGGATCTTCAATTTGAGTTTTTAATTAAAAGATATAAATTTTTGATATCTGCTACAGAAAAGGTAAAGTTGGTATAGTTTTACTTCTCTTTCATCATTGTTTTTAATAGTGTTCTTGTTATTGTTATTGGAAGTTTTTCTTTGTACACTTGGGTATTAAATAGAAGGTATTGAGGAATTAAGAGGATAAAGAAGTTTGTGAAAATTAGGGTTTTAATTCTTAAATCATTTTTTTAGAAACCCTAATTTCTAAAAACCTCAAAAGTTGATGATGAATACCTAATGCGGAATTAGTGCTGCTCGTCATGGATGGTACTACATGGTATTCATTACTACTGTTGGTTAGTTCTTCCTACAATTCTTATGGTTGATTTTATTACTTTTGGTCAAGAGATGGTTAACATATTAGTTTCAGGGAAAGGGAAAGAATATGATAAAGTGTTTAACCATTTGGATATGTTACATGCACCACTTGAGGGGAAGGTTTTCACTTACTACTACTAAGTCATTATTACTACTGCTAGTTTAAGTTTTTACCGCTTAAATTCATTATTCTTATTATGCGTCATGGAGGGTAATTTGAGACATTGGAAAGCTTGGATTAGAAGTTTAATATATGGTTTGTAGTTGTAAAGATCAAAGTTGCATATGTTTATAGTCCCCTAATGGATAATGACAAAAAGGGGAAGATGTTAAAGAGATGATACGATATGATTTGCAACTTATTAAGTGTGGTGGCATGACATGGAACATGGATTATATGTTCATTGTGTTGAAGAAGTTTCAACAACTTCAAAGGAAGTCTTAAGTTAAGGGGAAGATTGTTTCATTCATGGAAGATCAGATTTGAAGATGAAGATTGCTGAAGATTAAGCTACTATAGATCAACTTGGAATCAGTTCAGTGTTTTTTTTGTCATCATCAAATAGGGGAAGATTTTTGGAAATTATTGATTTGATGATACAAAAAGAATGATAAAGGAATGAAACAAGAAGGTGCTAATTCGACATTATGGAATTCTACAAAAGATGGAGGATCCTAGAAGACTTCCTTAAAAGATAAAGATCAAAGATTAGGAAAAGATTCAGTTTCCTAATACAATTAGATTTCCTTTGTAAGTCTTATGGACTCTCTATATAAAGAGATCCCTAGACATTGTTTATGTGAATCCTAGACGTCTAATGTGTATTGATGGTGTTTCAATCATGTAGTCAGGAAACACCAGGCGATCTCACTACTGGAGATCGTCTTAGCCCCAAGGTCAAGGTGTTCTTGATCCCTAGGTAGGTAACCGTTCTATTCTGATTAAATAGAATTGGGGCTTGTATAAATGTAAAAACTTGTGAAAATAACATTGTTCTTTATTTATATTCCGTTGCGTATCTACATACTTTGTTATTTTATTGATGAATCTAAACTTTGGCATAGAAGGCTTGGACACATAAATTTCAAAACTATGAATAAACGGGTTAAGGGAAATCTTGTAAGAGGTTTACCTTTAAAACTTTTTGAAAATGATCAAACCTATGTTGCTTGTCAAAAATGAAAGCAACATAGAGCTTCTTGTAAGTCCAAAACAGTAAGTTCAATCAGCCAACCTTTACATATGTTGCACATGGATTTGTTTGGTCCAACATTTGTAAAAAGCTTAATGAAAAAGATGTATTGCCTAGTTGTCACAGATGATTACAGTAGGTTTAGTTGGGTTTTATTTCTAGCTACTAAAGATGAGACTAGTGGCATTTTTAAGTCCTTTATAACTGGAATAGAAAATCTAATAAATCAAAGGGTAAAGGTAATTAGGTATGACAATGAAACTGAGTTCAAGAATAAAGAGATGAATCCGTTTTGTGAAAGAAAAGGTATTAAAAGAGAATTTAGTGTAGCTAGAACTCCTTAACAAAATGGAGTAGTTGAGAGGAAAAATATAACACTAATTGAGGCTGCTAGGACAATGCTAGCTGATTCTAAGCTACCTACTACTTTTTGAGTTGAAGCAGTTAATACTGCTTGCTATGTGCAAAATAGGGTATTAGTAACTAAGCCTCATAACAAGAACCCTTATGAACTTTTTTTGGTAGAAAACCAACTTTAGGCTTTATGAGACCATTTGGGTATCTTGTTACAATTCTCAATACCATAGATCACTTAGGCAAGTTTGATGGTAAGGCTGATGAAGGATTCTTTATTGGGTACTTAATTAATAGTAAAGCCTTTAGAGTATTCAACAGTAGAACAAGGATAGTTGAAGAGAACCTGAATGTCCAATTTAGTGAGAATACACCTAATATTGCAGGAAGTGGACCAAATTGGCTTTTTGATATTGATGTACTAACAAAATCAATGAATTATAAGCCAGTTGTTGCAGGAAATCAGTCTAATGATAATGCAGGTACAAAAGCATGTAATGATGCAGGTAAAGATAGTAGCATGGAGAAAGTTTCCTGGAAAAGATTACATTACTGCCTATACATTGTGGCCTGCTGCTCAACTATTCACTCAATTTTCTATCTGAGTTTCTCCATGATACTGGATTCAAACCTTCAAGTGATGGTGAAAAGAAGGTTGATGGTGATCCAAGTAAAGAGGATCAAAGTAATGATCAAGAGAAGGATGGTAATGTTAACAGCACTAACAATGTTAATGCTGTTAGTTTAACTGTTAATGCTGTTAGCATAAAAGTTAATGTTGTTGGTGCAAAAACAAGCATTGAACTTCCAGATGATCTAAATATGTCTGAATTGGAAAATATTGTTTATTCAGATGATGATGAAGATGTTGGTGCAGAGGCTGACATGAACAATTTGGATGTATTTATGCCTATCAGTCCTATTCCAACTACAAGAATACACAAAGATCATCCAGTTGAACAAATTATTAGAGACTCGAATTCAGCACCTCAAATAAGAATAATGACAAAGAATTTGGAAGAACATGGTTTGTTTAGCTCAGTTCAGAAAAGAACAAACCATAAAGACTTTCAAAATTGCTTGTTTGCTTGCTTTTTATCACAAGAAAAACCCAAAAAGGTAATTCATGCATTGAAGGATCCAATCTGGATAGAGGCTATGTAGGAAGAGCTTCTACAATTCAAGTTACAAGAAGTTTGGAACTTGGTAGATTTACCAAATGGCAAAAGGGCTATTGGGACTAAATAGGTTTACAGGAACAAGAAGGATGAAAGAGGCATTGTGATAGAGAACAAAGCAAGGTTGGTTATACAAGGGTACACACAAGAAGAAGGGATTGAACTATGAATGAAAGTTCTTTACCCTGTAGCCATAATTGAAGCAATTAGCGCCTATTCTTAAGCCTATCCTCATTTAAAGATTTCTGGTGTATCAATGGATGTAGACCATCGTGCGAAAAGCTTACACTTTTATATATAGATAGACATAGACATCTATAAATAGAAAACAAGGATCAAGACCCACAAAATCAAGAAGCCGGAAGCAGTATAGAGTGTTCCCGGGTCGTTATGGTCCAACAGGCTGAAATGGAAAAATCGCAAGACGATTGATGAGTTGTTTGTTTGGATGTCTCAAGAAATGATTTGGCACTAAAATATAACAATAAGCAAAAACACATAAGAAATAGCAAATAGAATAAGCAAGAACAAAGAATCAAAAACTAGGATGACAAAACAATTTAAAACTTTTAAACTAAGACACAAAAATAAGCTCAAATAACTTAAGACAAGTTAAAATAACGAAACTAACTCTAAAGAACACATACAAAAAGCAATTAAAGCGGGGAAATTTACAAGTAAACACAACAGTAACTACAATAGTAAACAGTTTTTAACTACCAGTACTAATTGGTAGTTAGTAACTGCTCAGGCTAACAAGACTTATAGAATTATTAAATAAGCAAACAGCATAGGAAAATGGTTTAAATCACTTTAAAGAAGCAAGAATCTTAAACGAAGCTGAAATAATAAGCTGATAAGCGAAAATGAACAAGCAGAACTAACAGTATTAACTACAGTACTAACTTAAGTTAGTACTTGCTAGTGTTGTTAATACTGTTAGTGTAATTAGTACACTGTTACCTTTGAAATCCAGGAAAAATGAACTACAGTAACTAACTTTGAGTTAGTACTGGTATGTTAAGTAATACTCTGTTCCCAAAGGTGCACTAGCAGTACTAACTTAGAGTTATACGAGTATAATGTGTAAGTTATACTGTCCTAAAAATGAACTAGCATACTAACTTGGAGTTAGTACTAACTAGCTTGTTTAAAACAGCCATTAACCTTTTTTCAAAAATCATTTTTATTCAAACTAATTAAAAACAGATTATTCAAATAACAAAGTAAAACACTTATAAGCAATTTACAATCCAGAATAAGCACTTAAATAAGCATAATTAGTCTAGCATATAGAACATAAAACTAACAGTGTATCAAATAAACTAGCAGTTCTGCAATAGATAAGTAATAGTAAGAAAAGAAGACTTAACTACACCCCTTGCTCAAAACAGGTCAAACAACAATCTACAAGCTCTACTTGTATAAAAACAGCTAGTGATAGTCCCCATAAGCCCACCATACTGGCTTAATCATCCAATAATAAGCTTGTGTATGATTGATGGTGAATTTGTTATTTTCTCTCTACTCCTTAACGTTTTAGTTTTACTTAATGAAAACAGCTTATAAGTAAGCTGTGGTGAGAGCTTTTTGAACACAAAACAACAAGATTAAGAAACTTAACACTGGTATTGTAATATTGACTTTAAAAACTTCAAACTTGCATTAATCTTGAAAGTGTTACAAAGATGAAAGTAAAAGCTGTAAATGATGAAAATTAAGCAAAGTTTATTCTAAATTAACTATTGCCTTAAAGGCTTAACAAAAAGCTCTATGTATAGCCGAATAATTGGACTTGCACTTGGTGCTTCTTTGGAGAGCAAAAACGAAGTGCTTGTTGTGTAGGGTTAAACCGGGCTTGTATTGGGCCCACTGGGTTTGGGTTTGGGCCCAATAAGGTTTAGGCTTGGTTATTGGGCTTTTTAAGGCCCAATAAGGTACAGGTTTGGTTATTGGGCTTTTTCAAGCCCAATAAGGTTATGAAGTGGGTTTTGTGTGTACAATGGCTGAGATTGGCTGTAACTGGGCTAGGATTGGGCCTTCAAAGTCTTCACAGTCTTTGTCAAATGCACACAAATGGGCTGTTGTAATTGATTGAGGGCCCATTTGGTCTTCACAGTCTTCATAGTTATACTATTGGGCTTTCCCGGCCCATCAGATGGGTTAAGATTGCATCCAATAGTATTCTTCAGTTCCGGCTCCGGTTTGACTGCTGATTCTTCAGTATTGACTCTGACTTTGGCATTTTTGGACTTTGGCCTTGATTTTGCACAGTCTTTTCCATTCCATGCTCAGTTTTGTCATTTTGGCTTGGTTTTCTGTCTTTTTGTTGATATCCACTTCCTGCACAATACAAATGCAAAACAAACATATATTTGGCAGTTTTTGTCTGTTTTTGGTCATTTAAGCTCGTTTTTAGAGGTAAAAGATATGTGTAATTAAGCACTTATCAGACAACATCACTATGGATTTTGTTACGAAGCTTCCTAAGACGTCACAAGGCTATGACACCATTTGGGTGATCGTTGACTGACTCACTAAGTCTGTGATCTTCACACCGATGAGAGAGACTGATCCTTTTGATAAACTTGCAAGAATGTACCTAAAGGAGGTGGTCACGGACTTGGAATACCTATCTTAATCATTTGTGATCGTGACCCAAGGTTCGCATTAAATTTTTGGAAGTCACTTCAGAATGCTTTAGGTACTAATTTGGATATGAGTACTGCATACCATTCACAAACAGACAGGCAAAGCGAGAGGACCATTCAAATTCTCGAGGATATGTTACGTGCTTGTGCGATCAACTTTGGAAAGGGTTGGGTTAACCATTTGCCATTAGTCGAGTTCTCATATCATAATCCAAGATTAATATAACAAGACTTAAAAGCAAAACAATTTAATAAGACTTCGTAACATTGATTTCGAGATTTAAACTTTTAAACTTTTTGCAACATTTTCAATATCATAAACAAAAAGTTTTCTTTAAAGCAAGGAATGCGTAGGCTTAGTTTGAACCCCTACCTCGTGGTTAACGGAGCAGGATATCACAACCAACGACCGGTGTTCTTAGTTTGAAAACCCACCCCGTTGCTAGCGTAGTGGAATCACACAACACCTTTCTTCCTAATATGGCTAAGGATTGGTCTCTTAGTTTGAACCTCACCTAAGACTTTCCTTCCAAGTGAGATATCACGACCACACCAAATCCCTAGAAGCAAAGACTCTTAGTTTGAACCCCCACCTCGTGCTAGCGGAGTGGGAAATATCACCGACCAAAACATCTTTAACTTCAGCTCCATATATCAACTGCAAGCTTCATTGGCAAAATTTCATATCAAAGCATGTATTTGCCATTCACATTTCATTCATGCTTCTTTGGCATTTATCTTTTAAATTACTAACAAAATCTCGTTTTTGAAAACTCAAGTTACAAATTTGAAGCTCTTTCTGAAAACATCGATTTGACTTAGTTGAATTAAAATTGAGTACTAATGATAGATGTATTAGAAATTTTACGGAGAGAAAACCACATTTATCTCGAATAAGTTTTTAGAAGAATCTTGCTTAGCACATAAACTTGTATTTAACTCTATCATTTCTCGTTCTTCACATTTTTAAAATTCAAAGCAATAGAATTCGTGAAACTTGTGCCTAAAGGACTAGCTAGGCAACACGCCCCGAATCAAGTCAAAAATTATCTTATTCACCCAAAAGAAAAGCAAAACCGCGACAAAACACTTATTATATTTTTGAAAAATTTTCAATTTTTTCATGTTTTTGGTATTTGGTGGAAAAAACGGTTTACCTTGTAACAAAGCTTGCAGAAACAATCAAATCGAAGATACCCCCCCAAACTAGAACAAACATCGTCCTCGAATTTTTGAGGAACTACATTAATTCCTAAGGCTTGTTATGAGGTATGCCAAAAGATAAAACGTTAGTCGATAAGATAGGATATCGGCTTCCCAAATAACTGAGGATGTGAAACTTTGATGAAATGACAAAAACAGAGAGCCTTCACAATCCGGGCACTCCTGGACAATAAACAACAACAACAGACATGGAAACACGTGTAATGGAAAGGACAAGCATTTTACACCACAACACAAAACACTTATTTACCACTACATAACTACAACTAACCCCTACGATAAACTATGATAAGCATGGGTGCCTCCCACGAAGCCTGTTTAGGGTCACATGCTGGACCCATCACAAGGGATTATGGATTCCTTGAGGAAACAATTGAAATTAAATTATCATTCGACCTTTCATACAAGTGACTACGATAAGTATTGAAATTTCATGAAAGTTCCACTCCGATGAGATACATCCGCCTATAAAAATGTGATACTTTTGGAAATGCCGGTGTCAAATTGTGTCTTCATCCCCACAGGAGAGAAGAATAAGGTGGAATAACGGGAATGAAAGAAATGGAGAAAGATCCATACAACATCAAGCGAAAATGGATTCACTAGAAGTATGAAATCTAACTAAGGTGGGGCAAAACATTATGCACATGAACTCCTTTGGTTTTTCGCCACCCACTTAACCCCTCCCCACCCCCCCCCCCTTTTTTATGTAAAAAAAATTTATTTCCCCACGCACATCCACATTGTAAATTGCCCAGCTCGGGCTCATCTTAAAGCAGAAACGATCAAACTCCGGTGGCGATATGAATATTTAGCGAGCGTCATTGGTGAACTTCTCATGATTAAAAATCACTCCTATCGTAGGAGGAAACTGATCAAAATATCGAAAAGATCAAAGATAAACGAAACATATTGAGAAAAAAATAACCATGAGTAGTGTACTGCCAAACTCTTCTCATTAAAATAATCGTTACAATGTAAGGAAAGCTTTTATAGATCTTGAAGAGATAACCAGAAGGATTAGGGTACTGCACTAACTAGGCTCTTCCCAAATTAAAGCAGAAAGTTTTCCGATTTCGAGGCAAAGAATTATCAAAGGTTTAGTCTCCTCCAAGAAAATGTTAGGAAATAGTGGATTAGACTTTGGTCCAACAACGGAAGATGGAACGTGATTATCTTTTAATCATCGATTTAGCAACAAGACATTGACATTTCACAATTTTTCAAGAAGGGAATCGACATTGATCAAAAGAATGTCATCCTCAATCCTTCCAACATCTGGAATACCAATCTCCATCACCTTCGAGCAAACGGCTCAGAATATGTGGTATGTGATCCTCAACATACTCGCATCCGTTACTAGAGAAGGACTCTTCATCAGTCGAAGTAGAATCAACGTTAGAAACATAGAAATCCTCAGATTGATACCTTGTGAAATGTCAAGAGGCGAGAATTGTCATGAAAAGGCACAACACACACATTTGGGAACACCTTTGGACCTCACTTGGGATTGGTACAAGGAATTCAACCTATACTTTATGAATTCGTTGATATCGTTGCCGAATTGTTTCAAGATGCTCATCCTCCATAATATAGAGAGTTTACGGGCTCCTCGGTTGATAAAACGGGTGTGATTGCAATGGTATTAGTCCTCGTCATCATCATTATCACAGTAGACGAGAGGGCGATTCCATCCGATATTGATGTACTCAGATAGCCGCCCTTATGATTTCCCACATTTTGAACAAGTTTGCAAAGCAATTCTTGCACATCCTCGAATTGAGCGTTGCTTAACTTCAAAAAAGTGTCCCAAGCTTGCCAAAGCGAACCTTAGGCATTTTCCCAAAAGAGATACATTAAACTTTTTGAGAAAGCATTCAATCGATTTCATTAGTCCTCTTGGCTTGCAAAGCTTCCATGCTCATTGGTTGAGGAGGTATGGATGATTGACGTAAAATTGCGGGGTTTGGAAGTTGGTCAAACAACCGAAAGAATGAGAGTTTTGACTCATCGGTTTGACATTCCAATAGTCGCTGAGGGACCCCACATTTTGCACAGCAAAGATTTTTGCTGTTGAAGAATATGTGAATCTTGCGGGGAATTGAAATCCAAGGTGTAATCCGGCTCTGGATAGATAACCTAGCTTTGAGGAGGTACAGCATGACAATATTGACCTTGTTTCCCAAAATTCCACACAAGATTTGCTGAGAGGAGTGTGGGTGTGGTAAGAGAAACTTGGAGATTGGATCAAAAAGTACGCGAGTTTTAAAAATCGATTTGAATTACAATTCCAATAAGTACACTAAGACAAACTCCCAACAATGAGACGACAACCGCACTGATTGGCACGTGCACGAATAACAATCAGAGTTATCCTCGGTTGTCCACCACCCTACACATTCAAAACAGAGATAAGAATCCATCTAATTAATACAATAAGAGGGACAAGAAAAGAATTAAACGTATAAGAAGGAAAAAGAAGATATTTTTTTTGGTTTTTTGGATTATGACAGCATAATTCCAATTGGACAAAAACAAATAGACAACTTAAGCCAAATAATCGACTTACTATCAACGTAGCTCTCCGAAGAAAAAACGCACAAGGTTGAGCGGAGGAGTAAATGAATAGCGCAAGCATAATTCACCATTTCGGGTCGTAGTTCCTAGGAACAACCCTCCTATACCCACTTTATAGTTTGTTAAATCAGAATGTAGGTGAGCCCGATATCGTTAGTGACACAAATTCAATTTTTAAATCATTTGTTCGATTGGGAACTGCAATATATTCAACCGGAACTTATTATGATAAACCTCAGTTGAGAATATTATATTTTGGTAATTTACCAATTAGGTTTTTAATTTTTATGGACAATTTTTTTTTTTTTTTATTTTTTTGGTTTTTTTTTTTTTTTTTTTTTTTTTTTTTTTTAATTTTTTTATAAGATAATGTACTAATAAAAAGAAAAGAAAAATATTTTTGTGTTTTTTAATATGATATATTAATAATAGTATAAGTTTCAGTATCAACTCGAGTAGAAACGTAGCAAATGCCTCCCCGGCAACGCCGCAAAAATTGTTATCCAAAATAGTATATATATAAAATACTACTAGGCAAATCAATGATAAAAAGATTCCGGAAGAGATATTCCCGGGTCGTATGTCCCAACGAGGCTGCAATTGAAATTTATCCTGGTTTGATGAGAAATTGAATGATGGAAAAACTAAAGTTAATTAAATAAAACTTAATTTAATCTACGGGAAACAAGTATAGGAAATGGGGATCTTAAATACTACGGGAAACAAAATTAGTTAATATGGAAATCCTAAAATTAAATCTAAATTAAATACGGGGAACAGAATAAGGTATCGGGAAACCTAAATATTAAAAATTAAGAAAATAAATGCTAAATTAAATTAAAAATCAAAATTAAATTCTAATTAACTTAATTTGAAAAATAAAGAAAACTAGAACAAAAACGGAGGTCGTTTGAATGCTAAACGAAAAGAAACGGTAAAACGTACCCGGTAAAACGGGTCTAAAACTGAAATTTAAGAAAAATAAAGCCTATACTAAATTTTATATTTTTCCTAGACACTAAATGACAAAAGAAAATTTTGTAAAAAAGAAATATATTTTTTTATTAATTTTTGGATTTTTTTAAAATATTCTAAATTTAATTAATTACAAAAATAAAACTTTTTCCTAAAATTAACAACTAAAATATTTCCCTTTTATTTTTAAAAAATACTAGATTTAAAATGAAAATTAATGCAAAAAGAATTTTAATTTTTCAACTATTTTTCTATTTTTTATGATTTTTCTAAGAAAAAGAAATTGGCTAAATTCTATTTTAATTCCTAGAAAATACAAATTTAACTGAAAAAATATGGAAAAATGATTTTTAGAAACTACAAAGGTAGAAAGTACAAAAATAAAAGCCCTAATTTCTACTTTTTATTTTTCAACTAATTGGATTTATTAAAAATCTAACCTAATTACTAATAATACTTATTAATAATAAAAAGGAAAATTAAAAGAAAATAGGAAAGACAGGGTAGGAATTGCAATAAAAGAAAGTACAAGGTAGGCGGGCGAATATTGAAAATTTTACACTAAAGAGAAAACGGGTAACCTTGTAATTTGAGAAAAGAACAAAACAGACCCTGTGCTTGAGCTTATTTTTGGCTTATTAAATTTTGAGAATTAGCAAAAACTTAAAACTACAAAGTTGCTTATTAGCTTAATGCTAACAACTTTAATAAAAGCTCTTCTAGCTTTTAACTAAAGAATAAGCTAAAAAATAAGCTGATCCATTGCTGTTACAGAAAGTAAGGCACAAGTAAAATTTTTGGATTTTTGCTTATTGAGAGCTTAATACTTGTTGAAAACTAAAACTAAAAGCAGCTTATTGAAGTTTAAGATGTATATTAAGGGATTCTAAACTATTATTAACCTGTGTTTAACAATATTAGAAAGAAAATTTAGCTGAAAAATGCAATGTTTTAATGAAACAGTTTTTAAAATCTTTTTAAACTAAGTCTTAGCAGCTTATTTTTCAACCATAGAACTGAATTTTGAAAGTAAGCTAAACAATCTATCTAGAATCTACCTAGGTAAAAAGTTTTTGCAAAGTTTTTCATAGAAATAGAAAAATTCAAAAAGTAAAATGAAGAAAACTATGTTGATATGCTGTTGTTTTGCTGATGTAAATGGTGTTGCTGGTGCAATGTGCAATTTTCTCAAAGACAAGCTAAACTTCTATATCCTACACTTCACTAGAATGAACTTCAAGTTGAAACACTAAACAAACTTGACTCTAAAAAAACTTTTTAACAACCTAAAAACAAAAGTCTAGTTAATAAAAATATGCCCTGGTGCTGCAACTAAACTTATAAGCTCTAAACCTTTAATTTCTACTTTCTAATTCTTAATACTTGTTTAGAACTTGATAACATAACCTAACACAAATATATGAAAAGGATTGACAAGGTGCATTTGACTTTAAGAGTCAACTTCACCTTATACCAAACATACCTTTATATTTTTCTGTCAAAACAAAGTGAGCTTAAAAACTTTTTAAAGACTAAAACAGCTAAAAACTTTTTATCTACACATTCTAAATTTAACCTACTTAAGCTGTTTAAACTGTAAAAGTATTAGCTTATTAGGAGGAAACAAGCACTTACTCTACTAGCTTATTTCTCCCTTGTTACTCAAAAATGAACTTAAGTAACTCAAGTGATCATGATTAGATGTAAACAGGTACAATGAGTAAATGACAGCTTAAACAACAATATTTGACTGAAATTGAGCTTATAGGAGGCAATAAGCTCAAATGAGCTTATTTAAAGCTTATTTGATTAATTCAACTTCAAACTGAAAACAAATGATGAAATAACATGTAACTTAGTTGAATTACATTAAAACACTTGAAAGAAATACTGAATTTGAATTACACTAAAAAAAACATAAAAAAGTGGTGTATTCTACTTCGGCTTGTTCTTCTAGCTTTTATACAAGTCCTAAGTGTTTCTTTGTTCATGGGTTGTGCTACTTGTGAGTGTACAATGTCCCCAAGGCAATCCTAGCCTTCCCTTTGTCTTGTTTTCATCTCAACCATTGAAGGGGTTTTACGGGGTTGAGTGTTTTGAACTG
The DNA here is from genome assembly GCA_026074375.1 of Tanacetum coccineum. Lineage (NCBI taxonomy): Eukaryota > Viridiplantae > Streptophyta > Magnoliopsida > Asterales > Asteraceae > Tanacetum > Tanacetum coccineum. The sequence continues at coordinate 33,183 of BQNB010005270.1, read as the reverse complement.
GAAAGGGTTATAAGGGGACAGGGTAAGTGGGAAAGGGTGTGGGATAGCTGTAGAGGTGTACTGGAGAGTGGTTTGGCAGTGAAAACAGGGGGAGAGGTGGTTTGGGTTTTGGCGCCAAGTGGGTTGGGTTGCAGGGTTGTTCGTTTGGTTTAAAAGAGACGAATGGGAAAGATGCAACACTAGTCCTCCATCTCTTTCTCTCTTTTCATTTTCTTTTGGCCCGTTTTAGTTATAAACAACTTTGGAAAGTAACATAATTGGCCCTTGTGGTTTATAACTAAGAGGTTAGGGACAATTACAAAAATGGTCCCTGCTGTTTTTTTACTAAAAGAAAAGGGGTTTTGGTTAATTACATTTTCAGCCCTTGTGTTTTATTTTTCTCTTTTTCTTTTATAAAACAACTTTCAAACTTGCATTTTTTAGCCCCTAAAGTTTTATAAAAAGGGGATATAATGGGCCTTATTTGGCTTGTTTTTGTGTTGGGCTTTGTAATTGGGCTTTGATTGGGCCCAATGAGTGTGTCTGGCCAATAAGGTTACAGGTTTGGTAATTGGGCCTTTTTAAAGCCCCAATAAGGTTCTGGAAGTGGGTTTAGTGTGTAAACAATGGCTGAGATTGGCCTGAACTGGGCTAGGATTGGGTCCTTCAAAGTCTTCACAGTCATTGTCAATTGCCACAAATGGTCGTTGTAATTTGAATTGAGACCCCTCTTGGTCTTCACAGTTCATCAAAAAATTACCTATTTGGCTTTCCCGGCCCATCAGATGGGTAAAGATTGCATCCAACAGTATTCTTCAGTTCCGGCTCCGGTTTGACTGCTGATCCTTCATATTGACGTCTACTTGTCATTTTTTTGGACTTTGGCTGAATTTTGCACAGTCTTTTCCTTCCATGCTCAGATTTGTCCATTTTGGCTTGGTTGTTCTGTCTTTTTGTTGATATCCACTTCCTGCACAATACAAATGCAAAACAAACATATATTTGGCAGTTTTTGTCTGTTTTTGGTCATTTAAGCTCGTTTTTAGAGGTAAAAGATATGTGTAATTAAGCACATATCATATATCCTGGTCAACTTAGCCAAACTTTTGGTATGTTGAGAAGTGTCGAAACATCTAATCTTGCTGAAGAAAGTTATCATCGTCTTGCTTAGAAACGGTTTATCAGATTTTAAACCTTTTCTCGGTCACACAATCGGATAACACAAATTTAATCTCGGGACGAGATTTCTTTAAGGGGTAGGTTCTGGGAACATTCCGAGAATTTTCTAATTTTTGAATGACGATTTCAATCTTTGACTTTTAGGGTCTGGCTTGACTTATAAGAACGATTATCTAAATCACGTTTTCACAGCTCGGACCCTAAAGCAATTCGATGTGAAACGACATTCCTGACAACTTTTCAGTTTTGCCCGAGACCTGGAAACGAGCCGAAAAGGGCTAAAACAGCACCGCAAACATTATTCGAACAATATACAACGCGGACACACAAAAATAATTAAATTTGTTTTAAATATATCATATATTATATTAATAAAAATATTAAATAAATTATTCATCATTTTTAATTAGAAGCGTTGTTGATAACGTGAAACCGAGCTTAAATCCATTTTTATTTCGGACGAGGCAAAACCGGTTCGCAAAATGAATAACAAATATTTTATTAAATGTTATAAAATAATTATGAAATATTATCAAGCGAATACTCATTTTTATCGGAAAAATGATTTGGAAAACAATGGCGCAAGTTTCGAGATTTGAATCGTCCGTTAAGTCGCTCAAACGAGTCCCGAACCGATAGTTATAAAAACTTTATTAAAAAGTTACACTTTTTAACCCCATACTATTAGGGACTTGCCACATTTAGTTATATATATATATATATATATATATATATATATATATATATATATATATATATATATATATATATATATATATATATATATATATATATATATAAATTTTATACTTATATTTCATTTCATTTTTCATTTTATATAACACACACCACCCTCAAACTCTCTCTCTCCCAAAATATCCGGCCACCGGCCAGCCACCGCCGGCCACCATGCCGCCGCCGCCGGAAAACTTTTCCGGCGGGCTTTTCCGGCGAAGACCAAAAGGCCCCTCTGACCGGATCATATCAGATCCCCACAACACTTCCCACCACGCGCCTAAAATCACCACCATCCACTCCCACCGCCGCTACCACCACTGTCGTCAAATAGCCGGGGACAACCCCGGGTGTGTCGGGTTGTAGTTTCCAGCCGAAAGCAACAATAAGGGTGCGGTTGGTTTTATTCTCATTCGGGTGTGGTTTGTTACGCTATATAAGCCCCGACACGGGTGCGTTCGGTTGTGTTTATCACCGACGAAAGGGTGTTGGGTTGGGTGGACAGCCGCCAAGGTGCGGTTGGCTGTTAAAACAGCTAGGGGTTTCGTTTTGGGTGGAAGCCACCACGTAGGGTGCAATGTGGGGTGGCGGCCACCACAAAAGGGGTGCGTTTAGTTTGTCTTAATACAACCAAGGGGTGTTTGTTTGTTGGTTTGGGTCGGGTTGACTGCGGGGACAGCCGGGGGGAGGGGTTGTCGGGTTTGGTTCGTGTGTAAAACAACCACCGAAGGGTGTGTTTGATTTCGGTAATAATCACCCGAAGGGTGTGCTTGGTTTTAGGTTTAATGACCCATTTAGGGTGCGTTTGGTAGGCTGCCAAACAGCCGGGGGGACGAGGGATGTTTGTGTTGGCTGTCGAAACAGCCGGGGTGTCGGGCTAGGCTGCTGGGACAGCCGGGGACAGTCGGGGACAGCCGGGGAGTCGAGTATGGCTCGGGACAACCGGGTGGGAAAGGGTTGTTTGGTTCGGCTGTCGAAAACAGCCGGGGTGCGTCGGGTTTGTGGGATAACACCGAAACGGGTGCGTTTGATTGTGGTGACACCGAAAAGGGGTGAGTTGGTTTTGCACCACAAAGTATTAAATTGTTTCATTTAATTGATTAACGAATAATATGTGATGGAAAATATTAGAACTTGCGCGGTCTAGTTAAAATATGATATTAATATTAAAACGAGATTTATATAAAGTTATAAGCGGTATTAGACATATTTGAGACGAGAATTGGACTAAAAATGGACTTTAGTGCCTTTATATAACGAGTAATTTAAATCAGAAATCGGAACATGGGATTCGGGATTCGAGACTTTGATAAGTTAGATTTTGGTTTACAAAAGATAACAAAATATATTTTTACGGACATTTTGATATAAAACGGGACTTGTAACTCTCAATAACGAAGAAACTGGATCTAAATCGGAATATACACTTTAATAGAAAATAAGTTATTTTTAATATATTAAATCTGACATATCTATTAATTAAACGATTCGAGCACTTTCGAGTCCGTTTCAGCCTTCCGGCGAAACACGAAAGTTGTTCGTAATGACGTTTTACTTTGTCGCAAGGATTGTCTGCTTTAAAAGTTAAGATATAGCGGGTCAAAACTAAAGGTCGGTTAATATATTATTTCAATTAATTATTTAAGATCATTACTCGATTCTAAAAACGGAAGGTCTAAAAATAGTAACTTTCGATAAATATTCGACATAAGTTATGATTAGACGGAAAATAGTATATATACATAAAATATACTAAGGGTTAAGGTTTAAAGACGCGCAAGTGGATTTCTCATCACATGTATATATGTATGTATACATATAAAAATATGTATGATTTTCGTCGTTACGATGTACGCATCGTTGATCATATTTAATACGTGTATTATAATAGAGCGACATAATTATAGGTCGTGGCCGAGATCGTTGCAGATTCGGTTGTGATTTATTTGGATTATTTGATCGTGGTCTTTGATCAAGGTGAGTTCATAGCCTCGCTTTTCAATCTTTTGAATGTTTTATAACCCGCGAGGGGGATACATGCTTGTCTGCAAATTCTTATACTTACTCGGTTATCTTATAACAATGTGATTGTTTTAAGGGATTTTGATCAAGGTGAGTTTATAGCCCCATGTTTTACTAGTTTTACATATATTTTTGGGGTGAGAACATGCTTGTTTACAAATGCATTTACATGATTGTTTACAAATTGGTTTACATACTTATTTGCATACTCGCTATGGGGTGGATTTACATTATTTGACTTCATATTTGGTCAACAATGCTACTTAACAATTTGAAATGATTACGGATTAGCTTAGGCTGATTGAACTGATAACAACAAAATTACTGCCCGGGTGTTCTTGGAGGGGACACCGGTAACGGGAGAACATATTTTTACATTACTGCCCGGGTGTTCTTGGAGGGGACACCGGTAACAGGAGTATATATACATTATTTGTATCACTGCCCGAATTGGGTACATACAAGTCTACGTCACAGCGTCATGAACTGTAAAATAGATCTATTCGGGATTGACAACCCCCGTTCGGGTGACTAGCTATCACTGGGAACGAACGTTATAACATGTCGGATTATAACGTTGGGACTATAGGGCCCCCCGAAAAATACATAATTGGTACTTTTGGTGACATTAAATTTGTCATGCATTATTTATAAAAATCTTTGGGATAAGATTGGTATATTTTGGTGACATTAAATTTGTCATGCATTATTTATAAAAATCTTTGGGATAAGATTGGTACATTTTGGTGACATTAAATTTGTCATGCATTATTTATAAAAATCTTTGGGATAAGATTGGTACATTTTGGTGACATTAAATTAACCATGCATTCTTTATAAAATCTTTGGGATAAGATTTGGTACTTTTGGTGACATAAAATGTGTTGTGCATTCTTTATAAATCTTTGGGATTTTTACATGGTACTGTGATGATACAGTGGATAAATACATTCAGTTGAAACTTACATTTATATTTAAACTAATCTATGAACTCACCAACTTTAATGTTGACACTTTTAAGCATGTTTTTCTCAGGTGAATTAGATGCTTGGATTATTTGATGTGCATTGGAGTCTTTACATTCAAGTTTTTCATGGTGATGCAATTATGGGACAACTATTATTTTGATTTTAGAAAATCAACGAGATTGTTTTACAAACGACACATTTAGAGGTCGTTCTCTTGTATCTAGCGCTGTGTATTATGAAGTAGCACCCCATGTGGTATTCCGCTGCGTTGTAAATATTTTTGGGGGTGTTACACCTAACTTATCATCTTATTTATTTTCATGTTTTATATAATTGTGTATGGTTAAATCACCACCTAGGTATATTTTATAAAGTTTATAAAATATGTACATGTTAAATCGTACACAAAATTATCTTATACATGGCTAATGTGACGCTCAAAATATGCTAATATGTTGTAATCAAGGATTTACAAGCAATGGAATATTTATATAATGTATTTGTTAAAGTTGTGAATAATTATTTAATTATAATGTTTATGAAGTTAAATAAATATGTTGGACAAATTCTTGGACAAAATATGGACTAAGGACTTATAATATATATAAGACATGTGATATAAAGGACTTGTGGTATTTTATCTAAACTAAAAACTAACAAAAACAAAGTAATATAAATAAATACATATGTATTAAAAAGGGGCTGTTTAAGTTCGAATTTTAAAGCATGGATTTTATAGGTTATAAAAATAGTACGTCTCATGACGATTCCAAAAAGGTAAGAAACTAGAAAAATGGATTTATAACGAAGAAGATACATAGTTTACGAGTTATACGTTAATTAAACTTTTATAAAACTAATTTTATAAAAGTTACTGTTCACAACAGATACATTTTTGGAAAATAATTATAAAACTTTTAATTACGAAGACGTGCTCGAAAGAATCACAAAAAACGGAGTTAAAACGAGTAAGATACGACGTTTCAAAGTTATCGAACATTATATATAAAAGCTGAAAACTGTGTACGCTTCAGCAGCTGCTGAATCTCATTTTCGAGGGCCTTCGGGTCTGATCGAGTCGAAATGTAAAAAACTACAAAGTTTTCGAAATGACATTTTAAATAAACCGGTTCGATTTTCATAATTTTCGATGTATATTTGTAAACTCAGAAAACTATTTCCTGACGTGAATAGTGTTGGTTCGTTTTTAATAAAAAAATTTGTGAAACATTTTGGAAACACTTAAATGATATTTATACTTGTTTTAAACTTTATAAATATTATTTTACAAAGGCGATTATACTAGTTACACGATTATACGAGTTCAAATACATGATTATTATTTATCAAATGTGATTTAAACATTATTTCACAAACACAATTAGATGGGTTATAACAACCCGCAATTTACAAAAAAAAATAAATGTAATATCCAATCTATTTAAGTTAGATGATGTACAATCTATCAATTATATATGAACTCACCTTTTTGCGAGGGAAATTTTTCGCTTTATTACATTACATTACTTACTTTGCCAATATCTCAATGTGCAACTTACCTTGCCATAACAAAGTTAACGGCTCAGTCAACCTACATATGGCAATCCTATCTTCATATATGTCAAGCAATCATCATAATATATCAAGTCAATATCATAATATCATTTTTACAAAGTACATTATTCCTATAATGTACCATTCGCAACGTTATATCAAAACGGGCTTTAAACCGTTATCATATGCCTTTAAACCCTAATTCCATGAAGGATTAACATCTAAAGTGAATGCACAAGCTACTAAAGCATATGTACAAGTAATATAACATCTCATTTGAAATATAAAATCTCTTCAAGTCAAAGTACAAGTCTCTAAAAGCTCAATGTACAAGTCATTAAGCATGATCTCCAAAATAGCCGTTTTACCTCCGTTTTCATTCTAATCTCTTCACCACCACTTGTGTACAAGCTACTACACTCAATATACAATGTTTAAACCCTAATTATTCTATTCATAAACTTTCATACATCTTTTTACACTCAAAACCCTAATTCAAAACCCTAAACCCTAAAACCGAGCTAGTTTCTAAATCATGACTCGTTTCTTGATTTTTATCCATTGTAAACTCAAACCAACTCTCAAATAAGTGGTAATAACATAAATTACAACATTCTCAATCACTTTCCATCATCATTTCACCATATTAACAACAATGTACAAGAAACAAAGCTAGAAAACCCTAATTGTGCCCTAATTGTAACTTTTGACCCGTTTACTCATTTTCTACCCATTTTAACCCAAACCACCTATCAACTTTTGATTATAATCCTTAATATAAGTCTTAGGATCAGTAACCTATCATTCCTATCAAATTGTAACATGAAATTCAGCTTGAAAACCCTAATTGAGCCCTAATGTACCCGAAACTCATAACCTTTGCATTTTGACCCATTTTGAAAGTTTTCTTGCAATCAAGCACCTTGATGACCATGCTACTTCATCCCTAAGCTGCTTACAAGCACCTCACACAAATATCTACTTCATTTATAGTTTAAAAATTGATCACATGGTTCCTTGTTCTTCTTTCTTAGCCGCGGCATACCAAGACCAAGCCAACACATCAAGGCTACTTTCTAGCTTAAACAACACATCCTCTAGCCCCTCCTCATCACCCTCTAGACTTCCCACATGTCCTAACCAGATCACATAGCTTACCTTGGCCTTTAAGGGTCATTCGCCTATAAATAGAACCCTAAACACTTCATTTTTCTTCATCCCCCACTTCCTCCTCTATAACCCTTACATAGAAGTAATAGTTTGCTATAATAGATCCTAAGAGGTCTTAAAAAGGCTCAAGTATATAAAGGAAGCAAAAGAAACCAGGAAACGAAGCTCGGGAGTCGTTATTCTAGGCGTACGAAGCTAAAAGTCTCAATTCCGACCCGTTTCTAAGCTATAAGCTCAAGACCAGGTTCTCTAAGCTTATATTCTGTATTCATACCTTTATAATGTTCATATGATCATGCTAAAATCATAATATAAAGCTTTGAACTCAAAAACCTATGTGTTATACCTTTTTGATCCAAAACGTACACCCCAAACCCTAAATTTTCATGTTTTTGGCTATAATCTATTAAGCTAAGCTTGTAAACTATTGTTATATTCTATCCCAATAAGCTTAACTAACATTAAAATAAGTGCTTTGATAATTCATGAAAGAATTTGAGCTTAAAACCCGCACGTTTTCATTTTAAAACCCTAATATGACCCGTTTTGCTTCCTAGCTTAACGAATCGTTAATTTAAACTTGCGTTGTGTTAAATCTTCATATTTTAGTTTATTATAACTTATAAATGTCTATTGAAATGTTAAAATAAGCTTGCATGGCAATTTAAACATGTTTTGTAAAAATTATCCATGCATGGGATATATATCGTAACTTTCAGAAACTTATAACTAAAAGGACTAAAAGTGTCATTTTATCAAAGTTATAACTACAAGGGTCTATTATGTCACTTTTTAAAGTACAAGGTTTACTTGGTATATCTTTTAAACTTGAGGGACCAAAGTCGTAAAAGTGCAAACTCCAAGGGTATATTCTGCCACTTTTTAAACTCAAGGGTCTAAAATGTAACATTTTGAAAAAGTATAAAAACACATTCAAAACATTACAAGACATAACTTTAATTAACGCTTGACGTGCTTAACATTTCCAGATATTGAATAAAATGCTTAAAACTGCTTATGTTATAACTATTATATCATTCATCATCGATGTGCTTTCAAAAATCATGTCCCGGATTCATATCATACCACAATACTAGGGAGCTTCATATTAAGGAGTTTCATCTTGGTATTACGTTCTGACTGAGTTGTTGGGTTTACGATTTAAAGTGCCCTAGCTCCTCAAACGTTTACTGAATGACTTCTGAATTATGATGGCCCGAACGGTGTTATGATAATTTTAATATCAAAACCGACATCGATGTAAAATCTTACATATTCAATCAAACTAAGACTTGACATATATTACCCCAGGTTGCCCGTGACGAAGCCGTTACTTTCATTTCATATACATTTGCTATCAATTTCCCTATAACCGTTCAGGTGAGTTCATAGCCTCGCATTTCAATCTTTTTATAAACCCGCGAGGGGGATACATGCTATAAACATGAATGCAATTATTTCTGTATGCTATTTCAATTTACTATTGCCTAAGTAACTACTTTGCCTTTAAGTCCCCATAATCATGAACCGTTAATTACTCTCCGTAGTAAGCGCGAATGATGTGAATAGATCTATTTGGGTTGGACTCCCCGTTGGTGTACCCAGTTACGAGTAACCAATTGCACATCATTAGAAATCACGCGGGTATTTTGGCAAAGGTACCCGCAGGGGCTATAACGTATCACCATACCCTAAGGCTTCGGATTCATGAGCTAATGGCAATAATAAATATGTTTTCAATAACGGGTGTATATCAACGTAGCCCAATATCGCATTTGCATTCAAATTATATTACTTAAACCTATGGATTTCACTCAACCTTTGTGTTGACTTTTTAGCATGTTTTATCTCAGGTAACTAATGGCACGGAGTGGCAAGGACATGACGATGGAAAAACCGTTATCATTCAAACTTTATTGTATAGATTTTGGGAACCTCTCGTTTGTAAAAACTCTAAAGAAATAATGAATGATAACTTATTTTCAAAAACGACTCTTTTTGATTCGTTTTCTATGATTATGACTGTTGTACCTTGAAGTAATACCCCAGATTAGCTTCCGCTGCTATATGTAAAAATGGGGGTGTTACATGATGTAGCTATATAAAATTATATATGGGGTCCTAGTTATTCATAGTACTTAGTACTTATTCGGCCTATATTTAATTAGGTTGCTCTCGACTTGTCTATGACGCATTTTCACTCTTTGATCTATTTTGTTGATTCATTCACTCAAGGTGAGTTCATAGCTCCACCTTTTCTCTTTTAATGGTTTTCATAAACTGTTTTCCGGTGAGAATATGTGCATTTTTTTACTACATAAACTTATTTGATTTTCTATACGTAAGCATACCTTACTATTTTACTAAAGCTTTTACTTGTTTACTACATGATTTGAGATCATTGAATACCTATATTTGAAACCGTGAATTTTGGACATGATTGTTTTACTTTGGACACAAGTGTTTTCAAATTGTATGCTATCCAGATTACTGCCTGAATGCTATTGCCTAAGAGCCACGAACTCGGGTGCAAATCCCTTATAATTACGAATACTGGTGCAAATCCCTAAGAATTATGAATACTGGTGCAATTCCCTTATAATTACGAATACTGGTGCAAATCCCTTATAATTACGTACTCGGGTGCAATTCCTTTATAATTACGAATACGGCTTCAATGTCATGAGGTTAGCGCAATAATACCTATTTCGGACTATGGAATACATACATAGTCTGCCATTACTTGTTTTGGACTTCGGAATACGTACTTAGTCCACCATTACTTAAGTCTTGTGGTCCACTTTTAAATACTTTTTGATTTTATTAAATCACTATTCGGATTTCCTAAATAATACTTTGAAATACTGTAACGCTACTTATCTTCTGAAATATTTTTTAAATTATTTCAATACTGCTTTTACTTAAACCTATAAATTCACCAACATTATTGTTGACGTTTTAACATGTATTTTCTCAGGTTATTATTTTGCTAGCTGAGCATTGGGAGCATTTGAGTCGCGCGAATATGTTTTTGAAGGCTTAATAACTTGACATAAGTAGAACTTCATATACTTTGTTCAATACCTAAGTACATTACTACTTGTAGGCATTCTAAGAGAGTAGGGAAGTAAATAAATCGCTATTTGCTTTATACTGGTGATGTAACACTTACAATGTTGACAAAACTAGTGGGATCCTTGCGTTTTACTACTGAAAAGACATTCATGTGAGGCTGTCAAATTCAGTGGGAGCTACAAGATTTATTTCCTTGTTAATTACCCATATTATTTCTAGCTTGCTTTGAAATAATTGATTACTTTTCGAATATGAACGACCATGGTTTTAAGGAAAATTGCATTTTATTTTATAAGATAACATGTTGCCTTCCTGATGTTGCTTTCCGAAATGTTACTTATAAAATAATAATCCACAACTCCTTATTAAACGTTATCGTTCGAAACCTACTTGTAATATCTATGGCACTATCATATTGTTTATACAATCAAGCGCTTGTCGTACTGTTTGTCTATTTTAGATCATGTTGTTACGTACACAAGTGGGAGAAATCTTAAGTGTGTGCAAGGAACAACATATAACAATATGATTATTGGTTTTTCTCGACCGCAAGGTAAAAAAGCTAATAAATATACTAGGACTTAAACACACACGATGTTTGTTGCCCTATTACATTTAAATACAAGATATAATATAAAGCTACTTCAACTCATTGACTATATGTTTTAGTCAAAATAATTATGGTGGATTATAAAATCATAATTATGAAGTATGAAATTAACTTGAAATTACTATTGAACTCAAGAGTTTGCGTTCATAATTACTTTAGTTAGTATAATTATGTTTGCTTGTTAAGACATAATTATAAAGTCCTTGAATTAATCAGTGACTTGTTACATAAAGTAAGTAGTAAAATTATTATGTCTTATTGTTAACACATAAACAATAAGGTCCTTGAATTATTCAAAGACTTGTAACGTATACTTGACATGTTTTGTTTTCTTAAAACACATGAACATAGAGTTATTGTACTATTCAAAGAAATATACGTTATAGCATATACTTGGTTTTAAAATACTATGTATTGAATTTGGCTCGACCCAATTGACAAGTATTTGATCCAAAGAGAATTAAGTTATCTAAGGAATTATGATGTAGTCTCACAATTCCAATACTCATAGAATACCACATGATTATGGTATGCCTAATGTGTTGAAACAAACTATATTCATATCGTTTGATTTCTGATAACTTTAATTGCTCTACCTCTAAAATCTATCAAGGTTAGAAATTTATGTGTGTCATGGATACACTCAATATAGTTCCAACCTAAAAGGTATTTAAGACATTATCTATTTACTGATTGGGACGAATCCCATAATGTCTTGATTAAAGTTCTGGAAATTTGTTAATATCTTATGAAGCATTTTATTAACAAGCTAGAGATGAGAACTGTAAAATATGTTTTGGTAAATCAAGACATCATCTTTGGATTGAGAGAATCCCATTGGGCTTGATTTTAAAGTTTTACAATTTGTTAAAATCATATGAAGCAATATTATTAACAAGCAGAGATGAGGAACTTAAAATGTGTTTGTATTTTCCCAATTAAGAAGCAATCATTGTTGCTTAAAAATACTTAGTATTAGATAATTTTCTCTACTTACTAAAGTAAGTGAGGAGCATCTCATCTTACAAATCTTGAAGATATTCAAGAACAAAATACCATAACCTTCTAATCCACTAGCTAATGCCACACTAAGTTTAATTGGAAATGTCGAACCAAAGTATATAAGAACCTCCATTTATAAATCCGCAAGGATGCCTCATCACTTGATAGATATGTAATATCAATTGCTTAAAATATAAATTTAGAGGATCATTCAAACCTGCTACTTGCTAAGATACTTAACATCATCTTAAAACTGATAATCTAGAATTTATGAATGATAAGATGCCAGTCCTTAAACAGGCAATCAATGTTTGAGATTGATGATCTTTTAACCAAGTTTAAACCTTGAGTTAGAATAAGTTTCTTTTTGAAGAAAAGGCTCATAAGGACAAAAATTGTATAATATTAATGCTCCACTGACGATAAGAATTTTGATCTTACTCAATCAATTGACTATGAAAAAATCTTTCTTTTCTCACGTATTAATTATATAAAGATATCTAATTGTCATACATGATTTCTTGAATCTTAAATAAGTCAAATTAAGGTTCATAACTCTTTCTAGGATGATTACCTTGGCGAGGACGATGTCTAATCATAAAGGGTTATGAGTCTATATTTTTGAAATATGACAATTAAAATTTAAGACTCTTTCCTTAATGATTACATTTGGAAGGACGATGTGTAATCAAAAGGGGTTTAAAGTCTATACAATCTTTATATAGCATACAAGATGAAAGAATCCAAGTGTGGATTGGATCATGCATCTAGGAGCTGGGATCTTGAATTAATTACAATATGATTCTGATTAAATTAAGATGACTCCTGAGTACACCTGACATTGAGTGGGAGCACCATGTTGTTTTATTAAATTCTTATGTTGTATGACATATTGAAAGTATCATTCCACATAAGCTTGATATTAATCCTTAAGATTGGAATGAAACTTCACTTGAGAATTTAGGATAAAACAAACGACCTTGGAATAAATGTTTATTAAGTTAAACGTATGCAGAAATTAAGTCCAACACAAATGCAATATGTCATTGAAGCAAGTCTTAAATGATATATTTCACTTGAGATAATTTAGTACATGGATAGAAACCTTGTGTTTTTTAAACTAAGGATTCATCATGTATATATATATTATATTGTGTATGAGACTGGTTGTTACTTTTGCATGAGAGCAAGATGAGATAACAACAACAATATCTAATTGAGAGTGATTACATGACTGTTAAAATAAATGTTTACGAATTATATAAGGCATAGTGTTGTTTGTGTACACACGATGCTAGAGAATAACCAATCCTAGTTAAAGTATGATTTTATCTTTTATGATAAATCTACTAACTAGATATGATTAGCTAAGAGCATTGTTGCATTACACATTAAAGAATGAGAATACTTTACATTTTAAGAAACTGTAAAGATGATTGTCTGAGATAGGTATGTTGTTGACTTCAAATACCCTATAAAAGGTACTATTACCTTGTCCATACTATGACTCTTGCAATAGTATGCACGTGAACAATAAGACACTCATCTTATTATTCAAATCTTTCCACCAATTATATGAATTTGAAAACAAGTAATTCGAGAAAGATTTACACAGATGACCTATTTAAATTCTTCTTGCAAAAGAAAAGACTAAATAGCTGGAAACATTAAGACTACAATTTACTAAACTAGTCTATGCGATATCTGTTTTATTAGTATTTGGATAATTAGGATTGTAAGACAATTTTTACTTTCTGATGAATAAAGATACTTGGTATTTGTTCTTCATTCATATAAAAATTGTTATCCTATATTTGCATGTTTAATCCATGAATGATTTCTTATCATTCTAAATATGTCCATTGTCGGTTAACAATATGAGAATATTGTTATGTAAGGCAAATGTGAGTGTTGGTTATATTCCGTGAATATATGGATCTGTTCCCACCAAACTCATATGTATTCACAAGGGATGCATATTGGATACCCCAACCTTCGAGCATTTACTTTTGGATCCATGTCATGAGTAAAATGTCGAAAATGGTTTAAAATTGTCCTTAGACTTGAGATGCAAGCAAGTTCTGTATGTGTGAATATCTCTCTGTGATTATAGCCAAACGCTGTCCTGAAACAAGAAAAGCTTATAAAAGCTATATTATCGGAGTGTATGATGAAGCAGCATCCCCAACACTTGTGTCAATAAAGGATTTGGTTCCTCCACTTGATATGTGTATAGAAAGATATCCATTGGGCCCTCTCTAGATTAATCAGATAATTGTGTGGGCCGGCGCCCAAAGGTAAATCAAGATATTCTTGATTACCTTTGGTATATCTGAATAAGTTCTTATAAACGAAAACATAATGTTAAAACAAAATGGAATGACTTAGATCCATATCCATGGTTTTAACGGAAACTGTAAACAAAAGATGATTATAAAGCAAGAAATATATAACCATAAACAGCTGATGATGAATTTTTTAAACTCTTATCTCATAATATTCCTATGAAAAAAATAATAGTGTGGGTTGCAACTTTGCCAATTATATGTATGAGTGTTAGGTGCTAACAGCCAACTCCCAAGTGGGAGCTGTTGAATTATGGTAGTTGGATATAGCATGAATACATTACGATATGTGGGCCCTATTGGGGGCACACAAACGATAAAACACGGAGAATTAAGTTAACTAAGGCACCTCACAAATGTTATTAATACAAACCACAAGGACTAAACCGAATTAAGACACAAACTAGTGGTGTCTTAAAGCTGGAAATCAAATGAGTATATTCCAAGAGGATCCCTGATAAGTGCTTAATTACACATATCTTTTTGCCTCTAAAAACGAGCTTAAATGACCAAAAACAGACAAAAACTGCCAAATATATGTTTGTTTTGCATTTGTATTGTGCAGGAAGTGGATATCATCAAAAAGACAGAAAACCAAGCCAAAATGACAAAACTGAGCATGGAATGGAAAAGACTGTGCAAAATCAAGGCCAAAGTCCAAAAATGTCAAAGTCAGAGTCAATACTGAAGAATCAGCAGTCAAACCGGAGCCGGAACTGAAGAATACTATTGAATGCAATCTTTAAGCCATCTGATGGGCCGGGAAAGCCCAATAGTATATTTATGAAGACTGTGAAGACCAAATGGGCCCTCAATCAATTACAACAGCCCATTTGTGTGCAATTGACAAAGACTGTGAAGACTTTGAAGGCCCAATCCTAGCCCAGTTTCAGCCAATCTCAGCCATTGTACACACAAAACCCACTCCATAACCTTATTGGGCTTGTAAAAGCCCAATAACCAACCCTGTACCTTATTGGGCCTTAAAAAGCCCAATAACATAAGCCTACACCTTATTGGGCCCAAACCCAAACCCAGTGGGCCCAATACAAACCCAAGCCCAACAAAAGCCCAAAATCCTTTTTTATAAAACCTTAGGGACTAGAATTGTCATTTTTAAAATAGGTTTTATAAAAGAAAAAAAGGTTTAAACAAACACAAGGGCTGAAATTGCAACTTTTCAAAACTCCTTTTATTCTTTTAAGTTATAAACAGCAGGGACCATTTTTGCAATTGTCCTAAACTCTTTTTCTTTTAGTTATAAAAACGACAAGGACCAAAACTGCCACTTTCCAAACTAGCTTATAACTGAATTTTCGGCTTAAAAGAGAAATGAAAAGAGAAAGAAAGTAGAGGGACCATTCTTGCCTCTTCCCCAATCTTCTCTTTTAAACCCTGCAACCCACCCCGTACCTTAACCCTTCGCGCCAAAACCATACCACCCTTTTCCCACGGTTTTCTTGCAATACCACTATCCCAAGTACCCTCACAGCTCACCCCTCACCTTTTCCCACCTTACCCTGCCCCTATATCCCCTCCCACTTGGAAATCACTCAACCCCGAAGACCCCTTTAATGGTGAGATGGTGTTCAAGGCATATGAAAGGCTAGGATTGCTTGGATTACTTTCTACACTCACAACAAACACAGCCCATGAGCCAAGAGGGCTGAGAGCCTCTATAAAAGAGAAGAGAACAAGTCAAAGAAACCAGACCGTTTTTACTTTTCTTAGTTTAAAATTTAATTAAGCTTGTTTTAAGATTGTATTACTCATTAGTTTATAAAGCATTATGTTGTTAATTTTTTTCTGCTTTTAATCTAAAAAGTGAAGAAGTTCTTGTGAAATTGCTTTGTCGAAATTTAAGTATAAATTAAGCTTTTAAATCTGTTAAATAGTTTAACATGTGTTAAAAGTTATTAAAACTTACTTGTGATCACTTATCTCTGCCTTCTTTTACTAAAAAATCAGTTAAAAAGCTTTTTTATAAAATAAGGGGGTGTTTGGTTTAACCTGAAAATGGGTCATATGGGGTTTGTTGTGGGTCAAGCTCACTCAGCCAACTTTGGCTGAGTGTGTAGGCTTTATTAGGCCATTTAAATCACCATTTTTAGTTTGAAAATAAGTTTTTAAGTGCCTTTTGGTTTCTGTCAAAATTTGAATAAGCCAAATCAAGCTAAACCACTTAAGCTGCTTATGCAGCTTAAGCACACCTTGTTTGTGCCTATTTGAGTATTTCTAGCCAATTTACCAAGCCCTTGTTGCTGTCCCTTTAATTTGACAATATAAGTCAAAAGTTTAGCTTTGCAATTTTTTTTAGAACCCTCAATTTTAAGCTACAATTTCAGCAGCTTATATTGTTTTCTAGACTCTCAAAATTTGAAAATAAGCTCATTGACCACCCCTTGTTATCTGTTTGTGCTTGGATTTGGCTAATAAGCTCTTTAGAGCTTATTGCATAAGCTCAAAAAGGACCCCTAGCCACTGTTGCATCTCCCCTGGTGCTGAGCACCATTTTTAGCCCCCTTTTTCTAGCTTACTTGCAACTAAGCCCTAGGTTCTTTTTGCTTTTTCTTGTAGCTTATAGGTCCCACTCTTAGGTTTTGCAGCTTATTTCCTTTAGTTTGCTTTTTAGTGTAGCTTAATCTTAGGCTTTAAGTCACCTTTTTCTGTTTTCTTATTAAAACTGTTAATATAGCTTAAGTTATCCCCAGCTTATTTTAGGGCTTATTAGATTTCCATAGTTTAATTTTAGGACTCCCCTCTCCTATTTATCTGCTCCCAATAAGTTATAGCTTATCTAGTTAGCTTAAATCCCAAAAAGAAAGCAAAATAAGCTCATAAGCTTATTTAGCTTCTGTCAGTCCAAAAGCTTAAGTTTTTAGCTTATTCAGTGAGTAAAAAGCATAAGTGCTTTTACAAAAGTTACTCCCCTTAAGCCCCTTTACAACTTTGCTTCTTTGGCTTTTTGATAATAAGCACTTTGGACTCTCTTTGTAATCGGGGTCCACCTCAGGGACCAATTGTGTAATTTTCTCTTTTGTAGTTACCTTTGTTAGTCCCTGTGGTTAGTTAGCCTGTTACCCCGTTAGTCCTTGTGTCCTTTACCCTGTTAGTCCCTTAGGTTAACTACAGTTAGCTTTAGTTAGTTTTATTTAATTTAATTAATTAAATTAGGTTAAATTTTAATTAGTTTAATTACTTTTAATATAAACAGTAAAATTTGGGCATTTTTATATTTTTAGAATTGTTAATTTTTTCTTCTTTAATTTATTTCTTTCAGAATTTTTAAACTTTAATTTTTTGTCTTTTCTATTTTCTTATTTTTAACTAGTTTTTAATCTTTAAAATTTATAAAACATCCAAAAATTAATAAAAAAATATTTTTCTTTTTTTATAAAATATCCTTTTGTCATTTATGTCTAGAAAAATATAAAATAAGTATAGCCTTATTTTTCCTAAATTTCAGTCTTAGACCCGTTTTAAACCGAGTATTTATAACACGTTTCTTTTCGTTTAGCATTCAAGAAACGACCTCCGTTTTTTTCTATTTTTTTTTATTTTTCAAATTAAGTTAATTATAATATATTCTGATTTTTAATTTAATTTAGCACATTCTTTTCCTTAATTTTTTAGTATTTAGGTTTCCCGATACCTTATCTGTTCCCCGTATTTTGTATAAATTTAATTCTAGGAATTTCCCTTATACTAATTTTGTTTCCACGTAGTTGCTAAGAACCACATGTTTCCTTACCTGTTTCCCGTAGATTAAATTAGGTTTTATTTAATTAATTTTAGTTGTAATTATATCAGTGTTTCCATCATATATTCTCCATCATCACAATTCTCATCAACCAGGATACATTCAATTGCAGCCTCGTTGGGGGGACATACGACCACGGGGAATAATCTCTTCCGAATCTTTATAATTGATTCTATCTTGTGTAATTTTTATCCTTTTGTGGATTTTGACCTTTTGCCTTGGTCAAAGGGCATTCGGTTTAGAATCTGTAATAGGGGTTTGCTATAATAATGTGTACTATCCTGACGAATCACCTCCAAAATGGAAACTTCTATACCAGATACGACCTTCCTCACAAAAAACAAAAATAGAGGTGGTACTCTAGTGGCGGCCCCCCTCATAGGTCTGGCAGCCCCCAGATATATCTAGGACCGTCGGGACCACCGCCAGCTAGCCGTTGGAAATCCTGTCTATAAATACTGCACTATTTCTGGCAGAAAAATATACCTCTTTGCACGAATTTTTCCAGTCTTCTTTCTCTCTCTAAAAAACCTTCTTTCTCTTACTAAATCTCTTGATCACTAACATTGTTTGATCTTGTTTCAAGAAGAATAAATCTCTTCTCACATCTATCCTCATCCTCTCTATTAAGTGCAAGAGAAGAACATTCGTATTGCCCAAGAAATGAATTGTTATTTAGTGATCTCTCCTCTCTTTTTAAGTATCAAATCTCTATTGTAATTATCTTGTGTAATTATGTGATTCGGATTGTGTGTAAATCCGATAGTGTCGATCTTGATGATTGTGTAAGTGCTTGTGAGTGTAGATTGGTTCTAGCTAAGATTTAGACTCGACATTTAGTTTAGTGTCGGAAAATACATAAAGCAATGTGTAAACGGTTATCTTCGCCCAAAGGGAGTTTGTTGACATAGTAAAATCTCGATTAGGATACTCGAGGAGTGGAGTAGGGAGAAGAGGAGCTTCGTAGCCGAAGCACTATAAATCTTGGCGTCTTGGTTTGATTGTTCCTTTCCTTATCTCTTTATATTTTTGTCATTGTTATTTAGTATTAGTTAAGATATTTACATTGTTAAATCATATTATTGATTGGTTGAACATACAACTCGAATCTAAGTATTTTGAAAGCGAACTTTTAAAACATAAAATGAACCTGTAAACTATTCAACCCCCCTTCTAGTTTCCACAATTGGTATCAGAAGCCGAGGTCACTCAAGATTTTTAAAATATATTGTATTTTAAAGCTTGATCGAATCAAATGGATACCGACAAATTATCTAGAAGCAATCCATGAAAGACCACCACTTTTTGAAAGATGATAAGTTTTGTATATAGGAAAAATAGATTCGAGACAATGAAAATCAAAAGATCTTGATATGATTTGCATGATATTACTAACGAATGATTTTCAGCCTAATCAACCCAAAATCCGAAACCAAAATTAATGAGGTTATCCCTTTTGAAAAATAAAAGGATGATCTTAAAAAGAAGCTTGCGAAAAATAACGAAGCCAAAATGGTTATTTACAATGCTTTGCCAAGAAAAGAATATGAAAGAATTTTCATGTGTAATACGGCAAAAGAAATTTGAAAAACTTTGTTAATCACCCATCAAGGTAATAACCAAGTCAAAGATAACAAGATCGACCTTTTGGTACAACAATATGAACAATTCATCATTTCTGAAGACGAATGAAGACAAATCTATAGATAGTGCTTTTGCTAGATTTAATACTATTATTACTAGTCTAAAAGCTCTTGATGAAGGTTATTCTAGCAAGAACTATGTTCGGAAATTTCTTAGGGCTCTACATCCTAAATGGAGAGCAAATGTCACGGAAATTGAAGAGTCAAAAGACTTAACATCAATATCTCTTGATGAACTTATCGGGAACCTCAAAGTTTACGAAATGATCATCAAGAAACATTCCAAAATAGTCAAAGCAAACGTTGAAAGGAAATCTCTTGCTTTAAAGGCTAAGAAAGAGTCTAGTGAGGAAGAGTGTTCGACTTCTGGAAGTGAAGACAAAGAATACGTCATGGCGGTAAGATACTTCAAGAAGTTCTTCAAGAGAAGAGATAGATTCGTGAGACAACCTCAGATCGACAAAAAGACGTTTCAAAGAAGTCGAGACGACAAAAATGGTAAAAATGATAGAAAATACTTTAGATGTGGCGACCCGAATCATCTTATTAGAGAATGTCCAAAACCACTGAAAGACAAGAACCAAAGAGCATTTGTCAGAGGTTCTTGGAGTGATAGGGGTGAAGAAGAAGATGAGAAAGTCAATAACGAAACGTGTCTAGTAGCTCAAGCATCACGTGAGGTATGTTCTGAATCCTCCTACTTTAGTGATGAGAACTCGTCAATAGATGACTTAGTCCTAGATAATGAATATGATAAACTGTGAAAAATAAGTTTAAAGATAATCACTAAAAACAAAAGATTAAAATCCACTAGAAATAATTTAGAAAAAGAACTCAATGTTCTAAAGGAAAAAGTGTCTACATTCAAGAAAAACAAGGGAGTTGATCTCGAATGTTGATCTCGAATGTGTAAAGTGTCATATATTTAAAATTGAGAATGAAAAACTCAAAAAGGAAGTCACTAGATTAAATAAATTTGAAAAGAGCACATAATGTCTAAATGAACTGTTAAGTAATCAAAAACCCACCGGTGAAAAATTGGGTTTAGGATTTAATTCATTTGAAGCATCATCTAATGGAACTAAACAAATAAAATTTGTGAAAGCTAAAAAAGGCGTCTTATGATGGAGGTCCCATAAATATGGGTGGCCCCCAAAGTGTTCAGGCGGCCCCCAAAACAATTATGGGACCACCACCAGTTAGTACACCTGGATCTGAGAAAAATATGTCTTTTTAAAAATATATTTTGGGTCCTAGACCAAAACACATAATAGTAAACAATGTAAGAGTTCTTGTTGCTAGTGATAATGAAGTTAAGCAATTCTATAAGCCATTATCAAAACCCAGAGTTAGATTTTCAAAACCAAATTTTAGATCAAAAACTCCACCACCTAGAAGAGTCATAAATAATTATCATCGTCCTAAAACACCGCAACCAAAAAGAAACATTGGTCGACAAAATCAACCTCGTGGTTTTCCTGTAACTTGGAACAACTTCCCACGTCAAAGTTACATGCCATGGGAAATGTGTCTTCCATTTCCACATCCCAACCAATTGCATCAAATGCAAGGGATGTTTAGCACTAACAACTTTAGACCCATGAGATATTAGGGACCAAATGTTTGAGGTGTTGCCTTATATAAATAGATATGCCTTGGAGTCGACTTGGAACCCAATGAGTGGATAAAGGATAGCGGATGCTCCAAACACATGACGGGTAACCGAAAGCTCTTCTCAAGCTACAAGGCATACAACGGAGGTAATGTTATTTTTGGTAGCAATCTTCGCGGTAACATCATTGGCAAAGGTACGATTTCAAATGACTCTCTCAAAATAGATAATGTAGAGCATGTAGATAACTTAAGATTTAACTTGTTAAGTATAGGACAAATATGTGATAATAAGTGTAGAGTAACTTTCTCTGAACATGATAGTGAAATTACTAAGGATGGTAAGGTCATAGGTAGAGGTATTAGGAAGAAAGGCTTATATGTGATGAAATTAGGAAATAAGCCTAAAGACAAAATTTGTCTAGCAACGATTGATGAAAACTCCACGTTGTGGCATAGGAGATTAGGTCACGCAAATATGCGTCTCATTCAATCGTTAGCATCTAAGGAATTAGTTAGAAACTTACCTAAGCTTAAGTTTGATCAACACTTCTGTGATGCTTGCAAAATTGGAAAGCAAGCTCATGCTAGTCATAAGGCTAAGAATATAGTCTCAACGACTAGATGCTTAGAACTCCTTCATATGGATCTCTTCGGTCCATCCGCCGTACGGAGTTACGGAGGAAACCGCTACACCTTAGTCATAGTAGATGACTACTCTAGGTATACTTGGACTAGATTCCTTAAGGACAAAACCGAAGCTTTCGATCAATTCGAAATATTTAGTAAGAAAATTCAAAACCAATTAGGATGTACAATAGTGTCAATAAGAACCGACCACGGTAAGGAATTTGATAATGAAGTGCAATTTGGAGAGTTTTGTAATGCAAATGGTATTACACATAACTTCTCAGCTCTACGCACTCCACAATCAAATGGCGTGGTTGAAAGGAAAAATAGGACACTTCAATAAATGAGTAGGACTATGTTGAGTGAGCAATCGTTACCACAAAAGTCTTGGTGTAACGTCGTAGATACTTTAACATACATTCTCAACCGAATCCTAATTAGATCCATCCTAGGAAAAACACCTTATGAACTCTTGAGAAGTAGGAAATCTACTCTTGATTACTTTAGAGTGTTTGGAAGCAAGTGCTTCATTTTAAACACTAAAGACTATATTACCAAGTTTGACCCAAAGTCATACAAAGGTGTCTTTTTAGGTTAATCCTAAAATAGTAAATCCTAAATCATCCTTAATAAACATACTAGGAAAGTCGAAGAATCACTCAACGTGACATTCGATGAAACTCCTCCACCCTCTAATACATCACCCTTGGTGGATGATGACTTAGATGACGAAGAAGCAATTAAGGTTACCGAAAAGGAAAACTTAGAAAATGACATTTGTGAAAACCTAAAGATCGTTTAAGCTCTGTTTGTTTAGAACATATATCTAGGATAAACAATAAAAATGATAACAATTATGCAGCGGAATATAATGAAGACAATTGTTATTGAACAAGGTTTTTCATTCATACGTTTCCACCAAGCCTCAATATTATTTGATCAGAATAATACAGTTACCTATCTCTAACAGTAACAGGGATCAAGGAAAACCTTGATTACCTTGAGGCTACATCACCACTATAGACGTCTACATCACTAACTCTTGTACACACACATGTTTTTCAGTGTACACACACTTTTCTGGATACTAAAACTATGTGTCTATGATCTCTTTATATAGATAGATCATGACTTATAAAGGAAGTTAACATAATGTTGGGAATTATGTTTTCCTAACTTAGTACCGCTAGTAATAATGGTTAGTACCGATAGTTATAATTAGTACTGACAGTACAAAGTGTTAAGTATTGATCAGATAGTTAGTACTGTTAGTAGAAATTTATTATAGCGTTAAGAGATAATATTAGATTTCTAGGAAAAGATATGTTATATCTTACACTTTTGTAAGCCGTAGGTTGTATCCTTGGTTTATAAAAAAAGGATCCCTCATGGCATAGTTAGAGATACGAATTCATATACATCTTCATACATTCAATCTCATAAGTAGTAATCTATAATAACTTCAAATCAGATTAATAAGTGAACTCATTCTTTAGTTTTTCATTGTTCCTTTCTTATACTTGTGTTAAGACTCCGCATTAGCACATAGTATTCATAAGTCAGTTTTTTCTATATTAGTCAAACTGTATTTATACAAGTTGGCTAACGACCTTTAGTATGCTGCAAATGATCTATTCAGCGTTTTGTGGAGCTCACAAGTAGGTAACAGAGCCTAGTGAAAACTCTGAGTAAGAAGAACAAACAAACCAGCTATACTTTAACCATCCTACAATACTAATCATGTCTGCATCAACAAGATGAAAATCCACCCACCCCACCACCCTCACATCACAAACACCAACAACACAACGAACTCCTCACAAAAATTTCGACCACAAACTTCCTATTCTTAAAAAGGGATAATAGACATATGGCCATGAAGAAAGGAACAATTATTTAGCCCATAAGACTATCCTATCTGGGAGGTTATACAAAATGGAAATGGTCCTGTATCAATCCACTCCAGATACACAAGGACAAATCAAGGTTTCTCTGGTCTCCAAGAACTACAGAAGAAATTGTAGCCATAGAAAGAGAAAGAAAAGCAAGGACCACTTTGCTTATTGCTCTACCAGAAAGATCATCTTGCTAAATTTCATAAGATGAATAATGCAAAAGATGTGAGATCCATCAAATCCAGATTTGGGTGGAAAATAGTTAATCAAATGAAGATGCAGAATATATCATAAAAGGCAACAATTGTATATTTTCAGGATTCTCTGTATCGAACTCAGAAGGGCTTCATAAAGGCTATAACAGGTTCCAAAGTCTTCTGAGTCAATTAGAGATTCACAGTGTAGGTGTATCCACTGAGGATGCAAATTAGAAATTCCTTAGATCTCTACCTTCTGCCTGGTCTCAAGTTTCCTTAATTATGAGGACCAAACTAGGGGTGGACAGTCTCAGCTTTGATGATCTATATAATAATCTAAGAGTCTTTGAGAATGATGTAAAAGGCTCTACTGCATCATCCTCTAGCCCACAAAATGTAGCATAATGTCTCTAAACACACAAGTCGAGTACTAAATGCTGTTTGTACCGCTTTATTGTTTCTAATTCTTCTTGGTCAAAACTTACAGTAATGAACAAACTTTGATCAGACCTTCTTGCTAGCTAATCAATCAAGTTTCCCCTCACTGGATCATAGGACATGGAACAGCTTGATGAATATGACTTAGAAAAATGGACTTGAAAATGCAAGTGGCCCATGATTTCGATGAAATAATAATTTCTACCAAAAAGACTGGTAGAAAGCTACAATTTGGGGATGCTAAGGAACCATTTTGTTTTGAATAAAACCAAGGTCAATGCTACAATTGCCACAAGACAAGGCCATTTTGCTAGAGAAAGTAGAAAAAACCAAGGGAAATCAAAGATAATAGAGAATAATGCTTGGAACTCTGGCAATAATGATGGAGGAAAGATCTAGTAAGTCAGAAGACTCTAAAGCATTGGTGACCAATGAATGGAGAAGTATATATTGGACCAGTCACTTACCAACAAGAAGAAGAAATTATGCTTTGATGGCTTGCAAACAGCTCACGGTCAGACACAGAGGTAACTCCCTGTTCAAATAAGTGTAAAGAGTCTTAATGCTAAAGCTTAAAAAATTGTATGATGCCTCAAAGAAACAACTTAGTGATGCAATGGCATGAGAAATAAAGGCTCTCGCTCAAGGGTCTAAAGAAAGTTGAAGCATACTTAGATTGCTCATCGAACAAGGACAACTATGGAAGTGAAACAAAAAGATAAAAAAATTTGAAGATTAAATATTAATTTTAGATGATAAAACAGATGTTCTAACATACCATAAGAAACTTTTAGCCGAAGCTATGAAAGAAAAAGAAGATTTAAAAGCAAAAGTAGAAAAATGGCACAACTCTTCTAAAAATCTTGGTAAACTGATAAATACTCAAATGAGTGCAAATGTTAAATTTTGCCTTGGGTATGGGGATCACAGATATGATGGCATTTTGAGTTATGAAAATAAAGTTTTACAAAGTGTATTTAAGGGTAAGGAAATTGATTTTGAAAATCCACCTTTGTATGATAGATTTGTAACAGCAGGAGGAATGAATGTTGTACCCCCACCCATGACAGGGAATTACATGCCATCTGGACCTGATATTGAGATTGATGAATCCCAATTTACCTATGGTCCAAAACAGACTCAACCTAGTGAATCTGAAACCCAAACCAGTGAATTTGATACCTGTGAATCTAACATTAGTTCTGAGACACCTGAATTAGTGTCTGAACCAGTTGTTAATAAATCTAATGTAGCATGTCAACCTAAGGTCTGGTCTGATGCTCTTATCATTAAGGAGTATGAATCAGATAGTGAAGATGAGTATGTGTCTATACCAACAAAAGAACAGGAAGCACCTAGTTTTGCTAACCAGAAAGTAAAAACTCCTAGGGAAACTGTTAAGAATCATTTCACACATAGTAAAAATCCTAAAGTTGACAAGAAAGAGTTGGGGTATGGGTTTACTGCAAGAGCATGTTTTGTATGTGGAAGTCTTAATCATCTAATCAGAGATTGTGATTTCCATGAGAAGATGATGGCTAAACAAGCTGAGTTAAACAATAGGTTGAACAGGAATTCTAGTCAAAAGGAGATAAGGCCGATTTGGAACAATGTGCAAAGAGTGAATAATCAAAACCAATTTGTTCCTACAGTAGTACTAACTAGAACTGGCAAAATTCCCGATAATTCTTATGGCAATAAGCTAGCGTACTAAGAAATGTTAGTACTGCTAGTCATGTTTTGAAACAGACAGCAGTACCTAACTAGTGCGCTATGAAAGTTAATACTTTTAAGCCAATTGTGGAATAGAGTTTAGACCAAACAACAGTGTTTTTCATAAAACTCATTCACCATCTTCAAGGCCTTTCAAAATTACAACAGTACTTAGAACAAATTTTTCAAAACAAAAAGTAAATACTGCTAAGGTAAATGCAGTTAGTGTTGTTGGGGGAAAAAGGGAAACTGCTGTTAAGCCCTCAGCAGGTTGTAATTAGAGACCACAAAGGCACATCCAGCACAATGTCTCCAAATACAATGGTGGATCCAGTCTTAGAAATTGTTTCACTTTCAAAGATCCACTAGGCAGACTCAAGCCCAAACAGGCTTGGGTCCCTAAGAGAATCTAATCTTTTTTATTGTGCAGGATTCTACACAAGTAGCTTTACAGAATAAAGGAATTGTTTTGATACGAGGATGTTCCCAGGCACATGACTGGAAACAAGGCCTACCTTTGTTAATATCAAGACTTTTAATGGTGGCCCTGTGCTTTGGAGGTAGTAAAGTTTACATAACTGGTAAAGGTAAAATAAAAACGGAAAGTAGATTTTGAAGATGTGTCTTTGTGAAAGAATTCATTGCATTTCAATCTCTTTCTCTTTATCGTGTCGCAGAATGTGTGACAAGAAGAACAAGATCTTTTACTGACCTGAATGTCATGTTTTGTCTTCTTGAATTTAAGTTACCTGAGCAATCAAGTCTTACTTAGAATCCCCAGACAAACAATATGTACATGTTTTCACTTAGAGAACATTGTTTCCTTCATGAGTTTAGTTGTTAATTGCAAAGGCCACAATTGATGAATCTAACAAAGGCATAGAGGATGGTCATGTAACAGTTAAAAACTTAACAAACTTGTAAAGGAAACCTTGTAAGAGTTTACCTACAAAGGATTTTTCAAAATGACCACAAAAACTTGTGTTGCTTGTCAGAAAGAAAAAAGCAACACAAAGTGCCTCATAAAGGCAAATCAGTGAGCACTATAGCCACCCTTACAACTTCATTCATAATGGATTTGTTTTGGACCTAACATCGTAAGGAGCTTTAAAAACCATAAAACTTATGCCTAGTTATATCACTGATGATTTAGCAGTTTTTTAGTGGTGTGTTTTTCTTAAGAACAAAGGATGAAACTATGGAATCCCTAAGGTCTATATAAGACAAATATGAGAACCATTAAATCAAAAAGTTAGAAACTATTAGATGTTGATAATGGAACAGAATTCATGAACAAGGATGTTATTGAATTCTGTGTGGGACAAAAGGATCAAAAGGAATAGCAGTGAATGCCAGAACTTCCACAACAAAATGGAGTTGCTGAAAGAAAGAACAGGACCCTTATAAGGACTGCTAGGACTATGCTAGCAGCTTCATTTTTACCCAAACACTTTTTTGGGCTGAAGCATGTTAGTACTAAGCTTGTTATGTTCTTAAAAGGGTATTAGTGTACCAAGCCCTCATAATATGACACCTATGAACATATAACTGGTACAATACCATATTGTAAGTTATATAAGACCTTTTGGGTGCCATGTGACCATCTGAATACCATTGACCACCTGGGCAAGTTTGATGGGAAATCAGATGAAGGGTTTTAGTTGGGTATATCTCTACAAAGCAAGACCGTAAAATATATAAAAAATATAACCTTAAAGTAATTAAGAAAAAATCCCAGTTAACCTTGAAGGGTAAGGCAAATTAGGTTTGGTCTTTTGAGCTAAAGAAGGCTCTTCGATTGGTTCTTGTCCCTTTGATTGTTTCCTTGGATCCAAATGGAGGAGTTGGACGTCTATGGTGCTCGGTAGCTCCGTATCCTTTGTCACCTCACTTTCCTTTTCCACCACCGGCGGTGGAATCGGAGGTCCATCGTATGAGGCACCACTACGAGTGGTAATTGCCTTGGCTTCGTTCCTAGGGTTTGGAATGGTATTGCTAGGTAAAGAACTTGAACTTGAAGGTTGGTTGCTATGATAACTTTGCATGAAACTGAGCATCATCTTCTGAAAATCATCTTGCTTCTTTTGAGAATCATTGTAAACTCTTTGAAAATCATTTTGGGTTCTTTGAAAATTATCCAACTTCATTTGCAAGTTATTCATGTTCGCATCATTAGCTTTAGAATAACTTTCAAATTCCGTTTTAGACACACTATTTGTTGGAGGTTGGTAAGGTAAAACTTGATTGATTGGTGGTTGATTGGTTGGTGGTTGGTATGGTGGAGCTTGATAAACTTGATTTTGGTTGTTTTGACGGTTTTGATTAAAGCTTGTTCCACGGTTTTGGTTGAAGTTAGAATTGGTTCCTTGGTAACGATTTTGGTTGGTTTGGACATTCGGTTGATTGAAACCCGGTGGTTTCATTTGACTTGCCAAATTGGAAGGTTGGTTTCTTTGGAGAAAATTACCAACGGCTGCGGTTTGTTGAAATTGTTGGATGTTGTCATGAAAAACGGGAAAATCGTTTCCACCTCGAGTTAACGGACAATGGTTAAAATGGTGATTTGATCCACAAGTGACACATACTTCCTCAACTGCTTTGACGGGTTTTGCAGAGGTAAAGTAATAACTAAAGCTTATCATTTCATCATCAATTGTTCATCTGAAAGTCATCTTATCCTCGAGAGACCCGGCTAATTGTTTGCATATCGAAAGAAACTATTAGAGGTTGAAGAATTAGAAAGAGGAGCACCTTACTTCACTCTTGAATAATTAGCACGACTACTGGAGTAACGAACTTTTGACTTGCTTTCAATAATCGCTAAACCTTCTATCTTGAGGCATTATTGTCTAAAGAAAGTGCCACCCCGCGGACGGAAACTAAGGCAATCTTGATCGTTGGAATTCAAAGAAATTATAAAAATATCGAGTTGAGGAGTTGCCCAAGAAGTCCATGGTGAGGACATTGACGAGGAGTCCATTAAAAAACGTTCCCATGCTTCATATGAAGGTATTCGGTTGGTTTTTGTACAAAATGGTATGATCTCATTCCGATAGTAAGTGGTTTTTGAAGGTGGGAAGTATTGGTTTATGAATTTTGAAACAAGGTCGTCCCATGTGAGAATTGATCTAGGAGGTTCCTTGTCTAACCAATCTCGGGCTTCACCGTCTAGAGAGAAAGGAAAAAGCAAAAGCTTTATCGAAGTGTTCGGAACTTTTTCGGGTGTCCCTAAAACGTTGAAGTGACCTTGTTAAAAAATCGAAGGTGATTGTGAGGGTCTTGTCTACCCGTAAACTTATTACTTTGCACAAGATTGATTAACGGTTGTTTAAGCTCGAAATTATTAGCATTGATCGGTGGAACAACTATAGCATCTTCATACCCCTCGATGGGTGCTTGTAACATTTGGGCCATCGTACGATTGTCGGCCATTGGAACAATGTTTTGTTCAACAATTGGTTCTTCTAAATCAAAATTTTCAACAACCGGAAGAGTTTGTTGTTGACGACGTCTTCGAGATTGCGAACGAGTGCGCATAAAAAGAAAAACTAACAATTAAAAAGCAAAACTTTTACACTAATTTTTTAGAATTTTTTTTTTAAAAAAAAACAATGAATTTTAACGGTTACACGGAAGAGACTTAAACCAAATAATCAACTACTTCACGGTAGCTCTTGAAAATTGCTTTTCAAGGTGAGCCGTACTTGGTAGAGACACAAATGGCAAGTGTTAAATCTTTAGTTCGATTTGGGAACCAACAAGTTCACCGGAAATTATTATGATAACACCTCCGTTGAGAATGTTATATTTTGGTATTTTTACCAATTGGTGATTTTTATTTCTTAATTAAAAGGAAGATTTTTTTTATATTTTTGATTTTTTTTCTATTTTTTTTTATCTTTTACTTATACTAAAAAGAAAAGGAAAATATTTTTTACTTTTTATATTTTATGATTTTTTTTTGAATTTTTGAATTATAAAACAAAAATGAAACTTTCGAGGATGAAAGGATCTTCAAACCAAATCAACAAACACAAAACGTAGGAATCTTGACACTAGTCCCCGGCAACGGCGCCAAAAACTTGATGTGTAAGTTTTATACACGTAAAATATATATAAAATATAACCTTAAGAGTAATTAAGAAAATTACCAAGTTACCCTTGATAAAATTCACTCTCAAAAATATATATAATATAATATAAAATACGTATATTAAACCGGGTAAATATGATCACCCGGGTCGTTATCCCCAATTACGTAGTGCAAATTGAAACCGACGTTTAGGTTTGGAGCCTGATTTGAAAGAAGCAACGATATTTGATTTTAAAAGATATGAAAAAAATTAAAGATGAACAATCAAACAAATACGAAAAGCAACTATTAAGCAAAATGACTAAACTTTAACTCGCTAAAAATGGTAAACTAAAATTTCAACTAAATAAAGAAAAAGTGCAGAAAATTATTAAAAATAAAAGCCCTAATTTTTATCTTCTATAAAAGTTTAATTAAACAAATTAAAAACTTACCCTAATTATTAATAAAAATGTTAAATCTTAATTGAAAGTGTAACTAAATTTAACAGAAAGGACTAGCAGTGAAATTACTAAAAGATTAACGAAGTAAAAATCGTAGAAGACAACGATTTAACATAGTAACAAAGACATGAGAAAATTACAAAACCTACGCCTGATGCCATAACCCCGACTACACTAACGGATCCTTTATAAAGGCTTAAAAATAAGTTGAAATTAAAGAATTGCTTATAATGGAAAAACTTATAAAAGCAAAATGGAGATAAGCATAATGAACAAATTTTTTAATAAAAGAACTTGTCTAAAAACATAATAAACTTACAAAGAACTTATCTTTAAGCTGTTTACAAAAAGTGAGGTTTTAGCTCTCTAGTGCTTTTTGACTTATAAAAAACTCAAATTAAGCTCAATTTGAAAAAAGAAAAGTATTCTAGAAAGCTAATAAGATGCTTAATCTAAAAATGCAAAGAAATCTAAGCTAAAGGAACATTAAAGTAACTGAAAATGATGATGAAGATGCTAAACTAAGTAGAAAAACTTAAAGGCTCAAAATACAAATAAGCTAAAAAGCTTAATAAGCTAAACTAGACTCTAAAACTTTAAGGACTTATCAAACTACTCATTATCTATCTAAATAAGCTATAAAATCTAGACTTATAAGCTAAATTAACAAATTAAGACTTCTACTTAAGTTCCTACTGTTTTTGGTGTTTTCAGGGTGTTGTGACTTTTGACAGCTAAATTTAAGCTAGAAGATAAGCTAGAAAATGCAATTTAAGACTAATTCTATAATAAGCTATAACTAAACTTAATCCTACTTTAATCTAAGATCCTAAATACTACTTTTACTTAACTAAAAAACTACCTTAAAGGTGACAGTACTAACTTTAAGTTAGTACTGTTGCCTTTTGCACAAGTGCACACCAAAAGTGCAGGTTACCAAAAGGGTAAACCTGCACTTAAACATACTCAATTAGAGTGTGTTAACACAATGCAAGCAAAATCCAATCCTAAAGGGCTTTGGATCAAAATAACACAATAAAAACCTAAGCAACAAGCTCCCCTGGTGCTGAACACTTATAATAAGCCATATCTTTTGAAATTTTAAAACCTAACTCTTAAAAACTGAATGAAAACTAATTTTAAATGAAAACTTAGCTGACTCAAGCAAATTGCACAAGTGAAATTGACTTTTAGAGGTCAAAGTGCACTAAACCAAACACCCCTTTAAAGTATTGGCAGGTTTTAGTTAAAACTAATTTTGCAAATCTAATTAACAAGTATCTAATACCAGATAAAAACTAGCTTAAATCAAACTTAATTAACAAGAATTAACAACTAAATAAGCATTAATCTAAGATCTATACTATTTTACTATATTTTTGGTTTTTTAGAGGTTTTTAAGACAAATATATGAAAGACTAAGATCTAAACTAATTTAATCAAAAACAGATAAGCAACTATGAATACTAAATTAGATAAAACACAAATAAGCACTACTAATAAGTAAAAAAATAAGCAAATAAGCAGTTACTAATAAGCACTTAACTTCTAAATAAGCTAGAATCTAAAGACATAAGATATTAAAAGAAGACTTACTTGACCTCTAGCTAAATAAGAGGTTACCAAATAGGGCAGCTTCAAGCTCCCTAGCTTATTAGATAAGTTAGGGTAAAGTCCTTAGGGATCCTTCCATTTTAGATCCCCCTTCCATGAGCTTTCCAATCCAAAGATAATATATAGATATTAAACTGATTTTATAGGTTTAGAGTATGATTAAGAGTAATTAAGCTCAAATCAAAAGCTTATAGACTCTTGAGAGCTTATTGAGTAAGATAGGCTTATTGAGAGAGCTTAAAGGTTGAAAGTAAGAAGAGCTTATAACAAATAAAAACTGAGTTTCATTAAGTGAAAACTGAATTACATTACTAGAAAAGGAGATTACAAAAACATTTAAGGAAAATTACATTTAGGTAAAAATACGAAATTAAGCTAGACTAAAAATTACTAAAAAACTAGATAGTGTGTGTGTGAGAAGTGAGGCCTATTTATAGCCTTTTGGAGAAGATTCTAGCCCTCTTGCCTTGCTCTCCAATCCTTCAATCTCTGCCTTCCATTTCCTTC